>BDUI01000018.1:864894-896685 GCA_002335545.1 Apodemus speciosus
TTTTTCGAGTCAGGGTTTCTCTGTGTAGCCCTGGCTGTCCTGGAACTYACTCTGTAGACCAGGCTGGCCTCGAACTCAGAAATCCGCCTGCCTCTGCCTCCCAAGTGCTGGGATTAAAGGCATGTGCCACCACCACCTGGCTAAAAGAGAATCTTTTAATTAAAAATTGAAACTATACAATTGTTAGAATGGTAAATAATTGCTTAGGTAACTACCATCTTCCCCCGGACTGTGGACCACAGGCTGGTGAGTTCCCTATCCAGATGAGTAGCAGTGAATAGGGACTCCTGAGGGCTCACACTCTGCTGGTTAGAGATGGCGCGATTCTTCAGGGATGTGTCCTTTCAGACATAGAGGCTTGGGGTAGGTCGGGGAGAAGATATACTCTACTGTTGTAAAAAGTTTCATCAGTTTGCAACTTTGGGAAACAAGGTAGTAACTAAAATACTGGTCATGTTTCTCAGTCTTAATCCACAGCATGGAGAAACCAGAAGACTTGGACTGAGAAAAGTGGGGAGTGGAGTGCCAGAAACCTAAGAGAGCGCTAGTCACAGACAAGGGTAGTGAAGGACAGGGTTACCCAGCTCAGAGCCAGGTCCCGGAATAAACCGAGAAGAAAGCAAAGACAAAGTCACCTTGGTTAGGTGGGCAGGGGTACCCAGGGCGCCAGCCATCTGCCACAATGGCTAGTTAGGGCCTGGGCCCTGAGCAAACTTGCTGAGGGAGAAGAATCATGAGAACCAGAACTGAGAGCGGGATGGACAGGTCAGAAGAGTCAAAGGCAGCGCAGGAAGACGTGATGGGTAGGCGACCACAAGCTGTCCCCTCTTCATCCATGTGGTTCTGCAGATAAATTGCTGAACCTCCGACAGCCCGGGAAGAGGGGGCTCTCGGAGTTGGGCAGGTTATTGTCCTGGGTTATGAGTGGCTGGAGGTGAATAGCAGGGGGATTCTCAAGGGATTTGGTTTGTTTCTGGGAATCTCCTTGGGGCTTTCTCTGAGGCAGCACAGAAGCACGAAAAGCCATTCTGAGATCTAGCTCTGGCTGGAGAGTGGAGAGAGAAGCGCTCAGCTGTTTTACAAGTCTGCTCTCAGAGTGGAGCAGTGGTCTCCGGAGTCTCTTCACGAAGATGGCGGGGTGGCGAGGAAGAAGGAAGATGCTTGAATTAACTGTGCCATCCCGCAGGCTCGGATTTTTACCCCTTTCTCTTACTCACAATATATGTGCATTTTGATCTATATACACAGACACAAATGTGCATCTTTAAAACGATGCTCTGTTTGATTACCTAAGCCAGCGGGGGCTGTGTGCACCTCCTTCAGCACAGGTAACCCAGGTACATGGCTAGCAAGTGGCACTGACTTCAAAAAGCAGATAGGAAGGATTAGTTGAGACAAACAGACCTTTCCCAGTAAGCACACGAGAGAACACACTAACATTCAGGACACACAGTTTCCTGTCCCATTGTGTCCCAGGTACCAGTTGTCTCTCTTCCTTTTTCTCTCACTTCCTTAACTCAAAGTCTGATGGAGCGCCTATCCCCATCCAGACAACAATACAGGCAAGAGGGCGACACAGGTAGGACACAGTGTGTCAGCCAGCTTTCCATCACAGGAACAGATAGATACCCAGGCTAAGAACAGGAGGCGCACAGACAGGTCTCAGTTATTGTTTATTAGCTCTGTGGATCTGGACCAGCATCTCACAGTGGGGGGCATGTAGCAGTGTGCTTACTCTATGACAAATAGGAGGTACATGTGTACACACACACACACACACACACACACACACACGAGAGAGGGAGAAAAGAGCAAGTAAGGATGAGGAAGAAGAGGAGAAGGAGGAGGAGGAAGAGGAGGACGGGAGGGAGCAGCTTGACTCTCAACATTGCCTGCCTTCAAGGGCACACCTCTAATGGCGTGCTTCCTCCAACCAGGGCCCCACCTCCCAAGCCTCCCCTCCTCCCCAGTGGCATACAGGCTACACACAGGTCTTGGACACATGAGCAGTGGAACTCTAACTGTGGAGAACCAGAGCCTCAGACAGCCATGAATCTGTGGTGATGGAACTCCGAAATCAAGAGACACTCATATCTTTTCCCATAGAGAGACAGCAAGAGAAAGGGATGATGAGAGTGGTCTGTGCCTCTGCACATGCGGATCCAGACAGCAGGAAGAACACTAAGACCGTGAGAGGAATGAGATGCTTGTCTAGGAAGGAGAGTCTCTGTCCTGTTTGAAAGGCGATCCAGATGTAACAAGGCGAAGAGGAGCTGGAGTACAAGCTCCATGGATTTATTTGTGCATTGTCTCTTTTTTGTGCCAGAGGAAACGAGGCTTGAGTACTAGGAGGRGCGAGGGTATTTGGCACAATCCTGAAGTGGAGAGAGAAATGAGGGAGGCTGAGCAGTCTGTGCACGCTGTGGTGATGGGTCAGCCTGCCTCCACCCGGCGGCTGGGCCAGCAGGAACTGAGATCATTGGTTATTAATCTTTGTCAGAGTCTTCAGAGCTTTATCAGATAATTACAGTTATAAGTATGTTCATACCACACAAAAATGTGGCAGAGAGGCAAAGGATTTAGACCCTAACATAATCTGCAATGACATTTAAAGAAAACAACAACAACAACAACAACAACAACAACAACAACAACACCCAACCAAAATTTCCAATCAAAATCTGCAGATAAACAACAAAGCAAACACTTCAGAAAGGCATGCCATTGGCCAATGCTTCGATACTGCTTTCAATATTGAAACTGCTTTTGATATTGTTTATTCCCACAAACATTTAGAACCTTAGGAAGCCTTTGAATCTATTCCTTCCTCTCCCTAAATTTACAATAGGCCATAAAGTAGCAGCTAGCATCACTATTCCATAGGTAAGAGTGACTTGTCAACTCTACCCACATGAACCCACAACCAGAACACAATCACAGCTCATTTCACAAAATTCATTCCTGAGCCAAAGTACCCTCTACTGTTCTGAGCAGTCTACATAAACACATAAATAGCTGAGCCTAAGGGACGGCTCTGAGCCCGCAAGCCCATAGATGGTATTTTGAAATAAATGACCTGAGGCTGCAAACAGCATCCATTTTGCTGTTTGGCAGCATGCGAGTTTACATGCTAGGAAACATTTCTCAACATGAATGAACTGTGAAATTGTTTCCTCCTGCTCCACATGCCTCTAAATTGTATTAGATTATGTTAGCCATTTCTACACCTTGTAAAAGCTGTCAGTGCCCCACGAGGTAGCATCAGTCGATGGGGAGGGAAGGGTCCTAGCGTCCGAGAGGCACCCTAAATATCAGTTGGTGTATTAGGAAAAAATAATGGGAAATACCACCCCCTGCCTAAGGGTGCATGGGGAAATGGCTCCGCTGAAAATCGAGACACGCAGGGTATGTGATGAGGTGAACTGTATACATTTCACTTCCTACACTGTAATCTTCCTAGGAGAATGATTGCCGTTGCGTCCTACCTCCATCCAGTGTCAAGCACTGCCCGGAGAGCGCAAGCAGATGCTTCCACTGAACGGAACAAGCTATGAATGTATTCAGTGTTTTAGCTATTTCCAACCTGAAGCCAACTTTCCATCACCTGAATTCACTTGCTTTGTGGGTTGTATATTATCTCTGATATTAATCTGCACGCACAAAATAGAGCAATTATGTTTCCGAAGTGAAAATCTGTCTACAACAAACTATAAATGAAAGACCCCGAGGATGCTGCCTGCTCAGTTACATTAATGAAGTTAATTGAAAGTTGACTCTAAATCTGTACATACGTGTACATGAGGACATGCAATGTAAAAGTCTTAGGTTCTTAGATGCCTGGAGTAGCTGCAGCATTTCACTGAACTTAAGGTGGCCACTTGTCACAGGGCCATGTTCTGCTGTCCTGTTCGTGGGGGTATATGTTCATGCTTCTGTCTCTGCTGTGATTATAGACACACTAACATCCACCTTTTACCCACTGCTCAGACTCTCCCTACGCAAAACCTCCCATCTGGGATTCAGGCTAGATGCCCATTTATCCATGAGAGTGCTCTCAGAGACTTAGCTTCTCATATCTGTTTTCATATTAACTATCTGTCCCCCTAACTGTAAAGTCCTATATATTTTGAGATATAAAGTGTAGGGTATGATTTATAAGAAACACTATAAATATAAATCTGAAGCAGAATGCTAGCCTTTGACTGAAATTAAATCTCATGTATCACGTGAATCAGAGCATCCCATTCTGTATGATGACGACACATGCTGATCTCAGAGTTTTACCATCTTCTATATTTATGGACCAACAATGCTTTTCTCTGAATGCTCCAGGCTGCTGAATTTATGAGTCAGGAGCTAAGGCACATAAGCTGTAGGCTTTTTGAAGTTTTATAATACACACACACACACACACACACACACACAGACACACACACACACACATTTTAGGAAACTGGCTAACCTGCTAGCAAATGGGGTTGAAAATACCTTCTATTTTTTTTTTTTTAGTTTGTTCTTTTAAATTTCATCATGTAGAACTGTAAACTAGTTTTTCTTAAGTGAATGAACACTTGGTTGCATAAAAAGAGTGAAGGCTTATCTGAGATAATTTACCAATTAGCAGATGAATGATGATGAGACAGGGGTCCCTTTCTTCCTCTTCAGAAGTCAAGCACACCTTACTGCCCTTCTCACTTGTTCAAACAACAAATTCTCTGAGTTGTTATAATTAGGATTACAGTTGGATTTCCAGATTTTTTTTTAACATACAGAAGAGATACTTATATGAGAATTTGCAAGTAGCATCTTCTCCTTCCTGTCTGTCTGTCCATCTGTCTATCTATCTATCTATCTATCTATCTATCTATCTATCTATCTATCTATCTATCTATCCACCTACCTAATTACCTATGTGAAAATGCCTTTTTATATACACTGAAATTGTAATTTTAATTTTAAACTCATTACTTGTGACAGTGACAAGTCTCCAAGTTGTGCATGGACCAGGAACATAAGGATGAGTGCTAATCTCTGCTCAAGTCATAAATGTTCCAGCTCTGATAAAAGTCCCCTAAGCCATGTGGATGGTCTCCCAGGAGCCTTGTTAGTGAGTTCCCATGGCTTAGCTCACTGTTCATTGCAAATCTGATCAGAAATTGGATTCTTGGTACAATCTAGGCCAATCATCTTGAAAGTAGAAACTGAGATTCAGAACAGTTTGTTAGCCTCCACATGCAGATTGAACTATAATACATAATCTCAGGCACTGTTGGACAGCCACATTTGGAATGAGAAGTAGAGAGAGCTCGTGATTAGAGAGAAGAATGGGTCAGGAGGAGGATGGAAACAGAGATTGCAAAGGGATCCCGCCTGGCTGCCCGCCGGCTCTTCAGTTCTTAGACAGTCCTGAGAGTGGATTGTCCCATTCCAGTAGGCAGCACGGTGTTCTAACTAAACAAATCTCTTTTGCTTCTTTCTCTCCCTTCCCAGCTCTCTCAACACTGCCACGTTGTCTTTGCATCAGGTCACAGCAGGCTGAACTCAAACACAAAATAACACACTGCACTCTGGAGTCAGAGCAATGTTCTCCTGGATGTCAGTCTACTGTGCAGGGCAACTCAGAGAGATGCACTCCTGTAACGAAGACTGTTAGCAGATCTTGGGATCCACTAGCTTCCAATAACCCTGAGTGCATACCAAACAGTAATGAAATGATGATTTATCGAAAAAAATTAGTTTCCATAAATATGTATAAGAGGGCAGAAGTATTATAATACTATATGCACTTTTTGTTTTGTTTTGTTTTGGAGACAGGGTTTCTCTGTGTATTCCTGGCTGCCCTGGAACTCACTCTGTAGACCAGGTTGGCCCAGAACTCAGAAATCCACCTGCYTCTGCCTCCCAAGTGCTGGGATTAAAGGCGTGCACCACCACTGCCCGACTCTACATGCATTTTTTGAGGCACGATCATACTCTGTAGCCCAGGCGTAGCCCAGGCTAGTCTGGAACTTACCATGTAGTTCAGACTGCCTTCTGATTTGTAGCAATCTGCCTATCTTAGCCTCTTGTGGACTGATGATTATATGTGTTTTAAAATATCATTCAGATATGTTAATTCCTAATCTACCTAAAATTATGTTACCAAGTGATCCAGATAACAATAATATTAATATATCAAAATATTTTGAGATTATAAAATTACAAGTGTGTGAAAAAATGTCATTTGAACTTTCATACAGTATCTTGTTAAATTTAAAGAAATATAAACCACTCATATTCCAGGCATCAACTACCCATTAAAATGGCATGTTTATGAAAACCACAAGTTACTGCTCATGAAGAGCTTGCCACGTGTTAGCAAGGATGCTAAGAATTTTTCACCTATTTGCCCCTTTGAATGTCCTCAAAAAATCATCAAGTAATTATTGTGCCCGAGTGACCTTGTGTTAGATGACTTGCTCAAAACCCTGCAGCCAGGTAGCCGAACCCAGGTGGATTGTTCTGCTGCTCTACAGAGAGCATAAGCAAAGAGGATGAAGTAAAACTTCAAAAGAAATGAACTCTGGCTGGACACTGACACAGGCAGATGGATCTCCGGGAGTTCTAAGCCAGCCTGATCCATACAAAAAGTTTCAGGACAGCTGGTGCACGGTAAGACTTTCAAAAGTGAATCAAACCAAGCAGTCCCCCAAACAAAGACGCGACAGGATAACAACCACTACCACCGCCACCAAAATAAGGACACTGTGAGATGCTGGGAGGGTTTGGCTTTTTATGTAACCAAGAATAACCTTCTAAATCAAGGGTTTAAATTAAAACCATGTAGTCACGATTATATATACTTATACCAATAACATGGTAACTAAAAGCATGTAGGTTGTTGATGATTCTTACCGGGGGTTAGATGGAGAAGGTGGATTCATTTCTTTCTGATAGTGACGGCCCTGGCTCACAGGCTGAAAGAGATGAAACATCTGTGAGGCAGGAAGCAATCAGCTCAGAGACCTTTGTGCACACCTCCACATCAATCCTCATTTCTGATATTTTGATATCAACAGTTCTAATTTTTTGATATCTTATTTCTGATGTCCTATCTACAGGAAAGAGTTAGGTTCCCCTCACGGCATAGGCAAAGTCCCTGAGAGTCAGCAAATCACAGGGCGCGATATAACCCATGAGACCCAGGCCAGTTTAACCACTGGCAATCACATCTGCACTGTAGACAGAGGCCTCACGTTAGAGCTCTCCATGTGGAGCCTTTATGCTGTGGCTGTTTCCAGAGACAGCAAAAGAAAACAAGATCCCCTGTTGAAAGCACTGGCAGTAATTAGAGACACAGCAAAAACATATTTATGTCTCAATGCTCGTAAGTTGGCAAGGACCACTTCTGTCGCCATTATCTTGGATTATTCATGGAAATCTTAGGTCTTCCAAATGTATACAACTGTGAACATTGATCAGAGTGAGCTGACAGAGTGGGGCTGACAGAAATGTGAGCTCTCAACACCCCCACAGTAAACCTTTCGTTACTTGAAACACAACTAAAAACAAGTAAGCAAACAAGCAAACAAACACAAAACAAAACAAAGGACAGAGAAACAAACTAATGCCAATAATAAAACTTGATTTCTTTTCCTCTTTGGGGAGAAAGTTCATTACAGCTAATACCAACTCCATTTTGAGGATAATTCTAAATGTTTTTCTTATGTGGCTAACAAAGATACAATTCTAACATGGAAATCATTTTATTTTGGGCTTCATATTTTATCACACGTTGGAACTTGGCATGTATTTGTGGATTGCATACAAAACTCCCGTTCCTAGAGGGGTTGTTAAGGCTTCTTTACCCCAGTGAATAAATGTGGTCCCTTAGCCCAGACCCAAGCCAAGGTCAACAGCTGTGGCGCGGTGTGGTGTGGCTGTGGCTGTGGCTGTGGTGTGGTGTGGTGCGGTGTGTCTGTGGCTGTGGTGTGGTGTGGTGCGGTGTGTCTGTGGCTGTGGTGTGGTGTGGTGCGGTGTGTCTGTGGCTGTGGTGTGGTGCGGTGCGGTGTGTCTGTGTCTGTGGCTGTGGTGTGGTGTGGTGTGGTGTGGTGCGGTGTGTCTGTGGCTGTGGCTGTGGTGCGGTGCGGTGCGGTGCGGTGGCTGTACATAGAAAGCCTACCTTCCTCATTCCCCTCGTAGTCCTTATTTTAAGGGTCCTAAAATATTAACAGCACAGGTGGTGGGGGCTTGTGAGAGTAACCTCTCACATGTGTTCTTTTCATACGTGTCAGTCACCTGCGTGAAAGTCAGGTCGGTCACTTAGCCTGGCTCCCTGTGATGCACCACACCGTGCATTTCAATGCTCTCAGATGCTCTAGTGACCGTCTCGGCATCACCATCTCGGTGATCAGAAATCCCAGCTGGAAGATCAGTGCGAAGGAAATATGTCCTAAGGCATAATTCAGCTCACCAGAGAAATCAAACTTTCAGCAATTTGCAAGTGAAATTTAGTTGATAATTTAGGCTTTATTATTTCATAGCAAGAGTTGCTTCTCTGGATCAGCTCGCAGTGGTATAGGAAATTATTCCCAATAATGGAGTCATTGGTATTCCCCTCAGCACTTCCGCCACACTGAGGCCTCCAGCGAATGGACTTCTGCTTATTTATTTCCACAGGCATCTCCAGAACTTTCTGGGTATCACAGTTCTGATATTCGAGCAAATGTCCACCCCTGAATTTTATAACCATTAGTTCCATGTACGTCTAATCAAACCCTTATCCCAGATGCGGTCTTTCCTCTGGGAAAGTGCCCGCTGTGTTGGGGACGCCGCTCTTTGCACTGGGCACACTTGTTCCTCTCCATCTTTGGTCATGTTTAGAAAACGTAAAATAGATTCAGTGATACAATGGGGAAGAAAGGCACCGCCAATAATGACTCACGAGTATTTGAGAACATTCAACAGCAAATGGAGAATTATGATCTCATAAAGGTGCTATGATCTCTGGGAATACACCGGGAGAGCTTAGCAAGGCCTTTGGATTAGCCTCTTCTCTGTGTCCCTTCACCTTGAGAGATAAGGGTGTTCCTTTCTTCTGGGTGCAGGGAGGGTCACATAAGGATGCTGAGACCTGGCTCAGGGGCAGACCACAAACTCCTTCCTCGATTATTTGAGCTATGGAAGAGATAAAGAGCAAGGGCAGGGATGTGCGACCTTGTTGCTGCTTCTGTTTCTCAAAGCAAGATACCGTGTGTGGGTAGATTGTCTTCAGTCCCATAAAGTCCACGGGGTGACATTTCACTTTAGACAGCCATGGATCTAGGGTGGGTAGTGAAGGAGACATTTTCCCTTTACTGTGTTTCTATATATACAAAGCAGCAAATTTGTTTTTAGGTAGATAATGTCCTGTGACGATATCTGTGATAAATAAAATCAAGGTTTGATTTTAGAATTTAGCCTTATCTATAGAATATTGTAAGTAGATGCAAATGACCATTACTGAAGCCTAGAAGTAAAATACACCAATACCAATAATGGCAGCGGTTTACCAATGTCTTCAAATAGCCACAACAGCAGCAGCAGTGACATATATTTACTGCAGTTCCTTCATGCTAATTCTTGAGAGAGATTATCTCATTTGAGCCCCACAGCAAGCTTGTGAACTATATATAATTAACTCCATTTATTAGAAGAGGATACTCAGCTACTAGTATTAACCCCAGATCACGCCTGCCAGGAAATAGTGCAGCTGGAATTTGTACCCATTCGGTGAGACTTCATCTCAGCACCAGTTTGTTCGTATTGTTTAATGCAGCTTGGGAATTCATGCAGAATGTGGGATGCCGTGTTTCTGAATAACAACCTGGCAGGATCCAGTCAGTATGCGGCATGGAAAAAAGAAGCAGTCCAAAGATACATTTGTCTGCAGTACATGAGACTGTCTGATTTTTAAAAATTAAATTCACTTGATTTGACTCTCACAGCATGTCACTATATATTTAAAATTAATGACAGTAAGCTTTTAAGCACACTGATAAACGTGGGCCTGTCGTGGTTAAGATATAACGGGCACCACACACTCTGAGAATAAGGACCATTCATATTGTGAGGTGACTTTCGAGGTCGCTAGCCACAGCACAGCTCACACATATCCATATTTTCTCCTGACAGCACAGAAATTACTGTGACTCTAATATCAGTTTTCTTGCATCATTTTTAGGTTTCATCTGATTTTATCTACAGCATAGCCCAATCATGCCCCTAGCTTACCTGGATAAAAAACAAGTCCAGCATAGCCCAAAAGAGCTGAGGAACTAATGAGTCTGTAGATTAGAAGAAATTAGGTCCTATTACCTATGAAGCACCTACAATGCCAGTTTCGTATGCATAGCAGCCTGGACTCACGTAAAACACAGAAAAGCGCCTGGATGAAATGGAGCCTGGCGACGGAGGACTCTGTCCTTTTGGTGGTGCTGTTGCTATGCCCTAGTACCAGGAGGCTGTGCTCATAAAATTAACCAGCACCCAGAAGCTTTGATTTCCTATGATCAATTTGCTGGAAATGTTGAGGTAAGGGAGAGCAGGGAAGGCTAAATAAAAGAACAAGAGATAAGATAATCCTGCTATGTTGAGAGGTACAGACAATATTTTTATGTTGTTAGGTAAAATCTATTGAAAATGGCAATAATATTGCAAGGTTAATCAAGGCCATAAATAACTTGTCTAAGAACCTCAGCATATGCTTGGGATTTTATTAAGTGAATTTTGCCTCATTTTTCTCCAAATATTATGTTCTGCAATATGCCACATTGATGGATGCAGAAGATGAGCATTCAAGTCCCCTCTCTCACTTTTTCCAAGCTGGGAAGGCTTATATATTTGATATTAGGTTATGGGAATTTCTGATTTGAAGAAATAGTAGTTTTGAGGCATCTACTCAGAGAACAGCATGCACATTAGGTGTGCTTTTCTTGACTCTAGGTTCATGAAGGGGCAGAAATAATTGATGTAGTAAAAAAAATGGGGGAGGGGGGACCGCCAAAGGTGGCCAGCCACGCTCTGTGGGGGACATTGGGGACATCAGTGTGTAAGTTCAACCAGACGAGTGCAAGCGCATCTTTGCTTGGAGAGCCCCAGTCTATGTGCACGAGGCCTCAGGACGCCTGCACAGCTCCAGTAGCCGGGAAAAGAGGAAGTGCTCAGGACAACTTGAAGACATTCCCCTGGGGGTGGGGGCAGCCGGTTCCTATTTTGGCAACTTGGCTCATTTGCTGGGGTAAGGCAACATGGAAAGGCCCGTTGGTGAATTCATGTAACAGGTGATTCTAGTAAATGACCAACACAGGACTTAGGGCCAGAACAACTTTATATTCTTGGTGATCATATGAAACTATATCTGTGTTGGTGTGTGTGTGTGTGTGTGTGTGTGTGTGTGTGTGTGTGTGTGCTCATGCCCTCACCACACACTCACCATGAATGGAACTCATCACGTTATTGCCAATCAAAATTAGAAACATTACTTAAAAATTCATTGTAACTAAGTCTTACCTTCCTTCCCAAGGCTGCCTGCCTAGAACCCAGTTTCTGAACAAATCTCACGAGGGCTACTCTTTTCAGAATGCTTCTAAAATCGACAGCTTGTAGCCTGGTTTCCACAGAAGTTGTAAAGTATTGTTTTAATTGAATTTGAGTCTAAGTTAGAAACTTTGAAAAATTTGTCTGTCAAAGGCCAATGGATTTCTTAGTAGGCTTGATTCACTTAGTGTAAGAAGGCTACAAAAGCCAATTTGTAAAGAGAAATATGGTTACATTTAATTACACTTTTAAATGACTAATTTATTACCTCTAAACACCTTTTAAATAGTACGTACAGCTAGGGACTGTACTGATGCTAGGGATCGGAGTTTGTGGCAAAAAAAAAGGATGATGGCCTTGGTGAAACGTGTCACTGTATTCTGTGTGCGCTCTCTAGCTCCCCGCTGTAGCATCTGCCACACCCTCCCATAGGGCAGACACTAAATCTCCTTTCCACCCAGTTTCTCACAAAGCCTTGCTCAGAGGAAGAGCTTCTCTGGGCATATACTGAACATTTATCATCAATATTTAACATAAAATATTGCATGTGCCACTCAAGATTCACTTAAGCAAAACAAAACTGATGTTTCTTTTGGAGCTGATGAAAACCAGTTTATTTTAGAGTAAAAAGGGATTATTTAGTGTGCATGTTACTGATTGTTTCATTTAATCAATGAGTGACAAACAGTTGTGCTGCCTCAGGTTGGGTTGTCTTTATGGGTCCTGTGTCCAGGGCTGGGGCCACTGGTAACAATGGATATTTAATGTCGCTAAGTGCTAGAGTTGAGCTTATTGACAAAGCAGAAGGCTGAATGTATGCGAGGAGAGGGACTGATATTTCTGTAACTTACAGTCCTGCAATGAGTATAAAACAATTTAAAAATAATTTAGGGGTCAGCTCAGCAGGTAATGGTGTTCTCCACAGAACCTGACAACTGGGTTCCTTCCTCCCTTTGGTCTGCATGTAACCTTGTACTCGGTTCTGAGCTCCGACCTAAGGGATGCGGTCTGACTGCGCACCTGGGACCTAGAGGCCACGCTGATATGGATTGCTCCTCCCCCTTCCCATAGTTCTTTGTCTCACTGTTGCTCTTCATCCTGACTTATAGAGCTTTTGTCACTCTGTGAACTTCCTAGGATGGGGACAGGTTTTATCCCCAGCATCCCGCCTACTCCCCAACACACTGTACTAAATAGGCGCAGAAGGAGTGGATACAACACAGGCGAGCAAGTTGGACGGGAGCTCGGTAGTCCTGGCTCCGTGCACAGAGGAAGATGCAGCCTTCACAGCGAGGCCTAGAGTAGAGCCACAGACAGTCCTGGAGCTCTCTGGGGGACAACCCAGTGCAAGGGTCGACTGTAGCTGGTTTGAAAGCGCGGAGGGAACCGTGGAGAGAACAGAGAAGCGAGTCTGGGGTGGAGGTGGTCTCTCAGAGTGTAGGGACCCTCTCAAGTGTACCAGACTTGAGAGACAGCGGGGAGCCATCGAAGAGCTTTACATGGGGAGGAGAGCAGAGCAGAGCAGATGTGGGCTTTATAAAGGTCCAGTGTGAAAAATGAGAAATAAAATTTAAAAATAATTTACTGTGTAAATGTGTGTACATCTGTGTGAGCAGATGCCATGTGTGTGAATATCTACAGAGGCCAGATCCTCTAGAGCTGGATAGCAGGAAGCTGTGAGCTGCCTGCTGTGGACAGCGAACAGAATTCTGACCACCTCCAAGAGCAGTAATAACATGGCAGCCATCTCTGACAACTATGGTTTCTACTAAGTGCTACTGAGTTTCAAATTCAGCACCAGATGCTTTACAAGGCGTAGGCTGGCCTTGACTCACAACATTGACCTTTGAGTGAGTACTCCTAACCCTGAGCCTGTGGCACAGAGATGAGGAGTTGTGAGAAGCAAAGGGGTGGAGAGACAGCTTATTAGCCAAGAGCCCTCGGTGCTCTTGCCGAAGACTTGGGTTTGATACCCAGCATCCAAGTCATGCTTTGCACCATTCACAACTCCAGATGCAGGGGGGCTGACACCCTCTTCTGACCTCCGAGCACACCAGGAATGCACGTAGTGAGCATGCCTATATGCAGGCCAGGCACTCATGCACATAGAATAAAGTAAATAAATGAATAAAATCCTAATTAAAAAAAAAAAAAGAAACAAATAGAATCTGAAGACCAATATGGATATGGGGCAAGGAAAACGTGGCAAAAGGGGAACCGTTTTCCAGTCTTCTGGCTCGAGGGCCTCTGGGAGCAACACTCACGGAGACAAAAGAAGGCAGGGCATCACGATGCCAGGAAGCCTGTCATTTGGTGTCTCACCATCTCCACACCTTTCTTTTCTCAGGAGAAAGGAAAGGCATAAGCTCTCGGAGCAGCGGAAACAACGCTTGTAAATTGCTCTGTTTAAACTCCACGTGAGCAGCAGGATGCAGAGTTCATTACGGAATGCAATTTCCCATTTGTTGATAGTTCCAATAGTGGAGCAAACTGAACTTGATGAAATAATAAACATATCCTATGAATACTAAAGGTAGGATTTTTCATATTATTTTTTCTGTCTAAAAAATAGACTTTCCAATTTCTCATTTGGCTGAATAGAGGGGTTATTAAGTTCATTACTAATGGTGCTATTTTTGGCTGTATACTTTTGAGAGCAGGGTACTTGTCATGCAGGAGACATTTTTTTTCCAGAACAGTACCGTGATGAGAACCTGGTATCCAGGGCAACCAAGAGGTGAGACTCCTCAGTCCATAAATACCCATTCCTCAGCTTGCCCTCTGCACTCCCGGTCTCTGAGCCACTTCCTGACAAAATGGGCTCCCTCCGGAGGCTGCCATTCTCTTCCTAACTGGGGCTTAAATGACTGCTGGGGAATATTCTATAAAAAAGGCACTGTTTCACGTCTGTCTGCAAGGGACCCTTGTAATTTTTACTCAGGTGAGTGGATGGTCTGGGGCCAAGGTCATGGGGGCACGCTTTGAAAACAAGCTATATACTGTCCAACACCAAGGCTGCCTAGAAAGTTCTGTGTAGCCACGGCTGTGTCTAATGAATCTGCAAGTTAAGCAAGAGAAAGTTGGGGGCAGGGAAGATGGAGACAAAGGCCCTTAGTGAGCATTGGTGGCGACTGTCCACCTTTGAATCTCCTTGGAGACTTTATGGATTCATTGACCATGAGGACTTGCATGTTCTCTCAAGAGCACAGGGACCTCATCCTCCATTGGATGTCAGTCACACCGATTTGACAACCAACTCACATATCAAGAGTCAGGAAGACAGCCAGGCCGCTTCTCAAGAGCGCCAGTCTTTCCCAGGCGCTGGAAGGCCTCAGGTAACTAACATGTGACTACGAGCTCAGAGGCTCGTGAGATGCAGTGTCTATAAAATTGTCGGGGGCCTGGGACAACTGGATCTAATATAGAAACAGATTGTGAAACAAATGTTAAATATATGAAACTTATCTTCTACTATACTTGAACTTAATATTTATATAGGTTCAAAACATAATTTAAAAATTTTAACAATTTATTAATTTATGTGTTTGAATGTTTTGTCTTCATGTTTGTAAGTGTACCACACGTGTGTCTGGGGCCTGTGGAGGTCAGAAGAGGACATAGGATACCTTGGGACTGGAGTTACCATATGGATGCTGGAAACCAAACCTAGCTTCTCTACAAGAGTGGGGAGTACTTTTAAATGATGAACTGTCCAGGCCCTAATTTATGTCTCCATTATGGGAACTATTAATATTTCCATTTGGCACCTACATGAGTAGGCAAGAGCTCACCAGGAACCTATGTTGGTACTGTCAAAGTCAGAGTTACTCTCTTGCTATTGCTCATGATGACTTGCATGTTCTCTCAAGAGCACAGGAACCTCATCTTCCTGTGCTCTTCAGTTGCGAGTGCAGACGGAATATACGTGAAGAGGCAGCGTTTGTTTATTAACATTTCTGCACTGGGGCTGGAGGCCAGGATGCTGCCTATGCGAGACTGACCACTGTGCTCCACTCATAGGTATATACAAGCCTGAGTCAAAGGTACGTTATATTCCTTCTCTGCTGGGCCACAGCTATACTAATGTGTTTTAACATGTGAACACGTGGCAATGTCAGCCTTTAAAAATAGTATCTGCCGCTCCTAACATAACCCCTCAAACACAGGGAGGAGTCAGTCAGTGAACATTAGTGATGTGCACACAAGGTTCCTTTCTGTCCTCGCCGGCGAGCAGTATTTACTGTGATCTTTCCCCTTTGTTCTTTCATTTAGTAAGTATTTCATTGAAAACTATTACATCTCTTTTATGTAGCAAGGGGCTTGTGCTAGAACCAGGAATTGTCAGAGCCGATTTCAGTGCATGATTTTATACACTGCTGTGATTTGTGTGTTCCCCCCCTCCAAGTCTGTATATCAGAAGCATCATCACCTACATGAAACAGAGAGAGGTGGGATCCTTAAGAGGTAGGTAGGGGACAAGGACTCTGAGCTCATGAATGAATTAATCCCATTACTGTGGCAGTGAGATCTTGACAACAAGACTCATTGCGCCCCTTTCCACTTGTATGTTTCTGCTCGCCATGCCTGTCCATTTTCCCTGCCTTCAAGGGACCCTGGACTTTTCAGCCTTCAGAACTGAACAAAGTAGGTCTTTGTATTCATTAATGACCTGGTTCTTATCTATTGTGCAAAACAAAAGAGAACTAAGACAATCAAATACCACATACACTTTTCCAAGGGAGCATAGGACAGTCTAAGACGTAACAATGCTATCCTCCGCTATCTGTCCTTCCCCTAAAAGCCTGTTTCAGAATGAGCTCTGACTGTATCTCATGGTCCATGGCTTGTTTGTTTTGAAGGCAAAGTGCAGGACTCACAGGCGGGAGACAAGAGTTCCACGTGGTCGTGTCATCGCTGCTGGTACTGATGCTGACATTACAGTTGTCCACCTGGGATGCGCTCAGGCCATGAGGAGCCCCAGTGTCCTCCAGGTCTTCATTCTGCTGCCGCCTGAGGCTTGCTAGCATCTGCAGCTCAGATTCGCTCATCTGACTGGGCTGATAGTTTCTCCAGTTGTATTCCTGACCCAGAAAGAGACAGAGAGGTGACAAGAGTATCGCAGTTTCAATTTTATGAGCTATCGATAAGTGTGACTACTGCCCTACCTTCAACAGAGGCCCAAATGCTCTTCATGCCTTCATGAGAGGCTACTGTTATCTACCCACCTAACCTTTGTTCCTAGTACACAGGCACATTGCCTTCACCAGGGACCTCAAAAGCATGAAACCTGCATCTGCCTTGTTTGCCTGTGAGTGCTAGTCCCCTCTGGCTGCCTGGCTGGCTAACTGATATGACTCTTCCTGGGGGAGGCCTTTTCTGACAATAACAAATGGGGCCAGCTCCTCTATTATATGTTCTCATAGAATTTAGAAGTTTTGACTTTTAGCATTTGTCTCAATTGTAGCTGTCTAACTAACTGCCCTGTGACTGACTGACTCGTTCATCAGCCATGAGCCCTGCACGGATTGCTGCCATGACTGCCTGACTCCGGCTGGATCCCCACGGTGAAGATTTGTAGGTCTTCAACTTCAGGGCCTAAACTGAAAGCAGTGTTTAATTACATGAGTTTATCTGTTTACTACTGATGCATTTTTGGAGACCGGGGTTCCCCACAGACCAGGATGGCCTTGAAGTCACAGAAATGTTCCTACTCGAGCCTCTTGAGTGCTGAGGATGCAGGTGCAAGTCACCACGGCCAGCTTAAAAGGAGCTCTGTACAGAGAGACTCCCCTTCTAGACAAAAGCACATCTTAGAAGGTGTGATGGTTTGTATATGCTCAGCCCAGGGAGTGGCACTATTAGAAGGTGTGGTCCTGTTTGAGTAGGTGTGGCCTTTTTTGGTGTAGGCGTACATTGCACCGTGGGTGTAGGCTTTTCTCATCCTAGCTGCTGGGAAGGAGTATTGTGCTAGAAGCCTTCAGATGAAGATGTAGAACTTTCAGTTTCTCCTGAAGCATGCCTGCCTGGATGCTCCTATGTTCACGTCTTGATGATGATGGACTGAACCTCTGAACCTGAGAGTCAGCCCCAATTAAATGTTGTTCTTATAAGAGTTGGCTTCATCATGGTGTCTCTTCACAGCAGCAAAACCCTAAGACATAAGGTAATGGATGGATTTTACCACTGTAAGTCTCCAGATGCTAACAAAATAAACATTATTTCTTCTTTTAATTATTAAAAAACCATATATTTTAGTGTGTGTGTGTGTGTGTGTGTGTGTGTGTGTGTGTATACCCATGAGTGACATGGAGTACACGTGGAAGTCAGAAGACAACTAGCCAGAGTCAGTTCTCTCCTTCTACCATCTGGGTCACAGAGATCTAACTCAGGTTGTCAGGCTTGGCAGCAAGCGCCTTTACCTGCTGAGCCATTTTGACAGCACATAAATCTTATTTCAATATACAGGACAGGGATTAGTATATGAAAACTTGGACACATTTTGTTTCTTTTCCTGTGGCTTAAACCATAGATAAAAACTTGGCCTTCTGTATGAGCAATGTATTTTACGTTCAAGTCTAATACATAATTTAAAAGTAATTTTGAAATGTCCTGGCTTATCTGGAAACATTGGTGAGTCGCAAGGACTTCCTGTGACACACGAGAACGCCCAGCTCTTCCCATGGAGACCTTCACTTGCTTTCTTGGAGGACACAAAGGATTTCCAATAAGATACTACCATCTCCATAACTCACATTTTAAAACATTGCTGTTTGAAAATGTGATGAGCAGACTTTTGAGTGCCCGTGGGGAGCCTCAAATACACCCTTACTCGTGGCTCAAGAAGAACATGCTCCCCAGATCGGTAATGACTCTTTAGGGTGTCATGAAAATGTTTTGTATGTACTTTGCCATGTCTATACTTGGCCATATTAAGAACTCATCTTGCGGTTTTCTTATTGATTTATAAAACATCTTTACATACTGAGGACATTGTTATCAGCCATTTCCTGGCTCATCATGTTGATTTTCATTTTGTCCACAGATATGGAACTCTCTCCTCCTGTTAAAACGGAATACATTTTCACTACAAATCCTGTAACTTCTTGTCATGCCACAAGTACTATGTTACTTTCTCTCGTTTTCCTCTTCTCCCTCACTTAAGATTCCCTTCCTCTCTCTCTTATAGCTCCCTTTTATCTTCCCACCCAGACCCTTCTAAGTCCATATATAAGAGTAAACATATAGTATTTTTCTTTCTATCTGATTTATTTTGCTTAACATAATGACCTTCAGTTCTACCAATTTCCCTGCAAATGTCACTATTTTCTTAAGGTCGAATGAAATTTTATTGTGTATAAGTGCCATCTTCTCTTTACCYATTCATCTTGATGGATACCGAGGCTTTTGTAAACAGAATAGCAACAGACAGGAGAGTACAAGTATCTCCGTCTGCTGACTACGAGTCTTTGGGCATGCCCTTAGGAGTACACTCAGGACGTAGGGTAGAATTTAGTTTTTAGAGGAACTTTCACACTAACCTAGTGGCTGGTCTGGTTTATATTCCTGCCAGCGATGTGTAAAGGTGACTGCTTATTTTCGTGATGACAGTCATCTTATAGAGTAAAATGGACTCTCAACGAAGCTTTACTTTGCATTCTCATGATAACTAAAGATCTAAACATCCAAATATTCATTGGTTATTTGTGCTTCTTCTTTTGCGGATCCTCTGTTCAATTCCTCAGCTCATTCACTGGATGGATGTTTCATGTTCTGGTGTTTACATTTTTGTAATTCTTTATATATTCTAGATGTTAACCTCCTGCCTGATGTACGATTGGCAAGAACATTCCTTCCATTCTTTCCTAGGCTGTTTCTTCACTCTGCTGGGGTCTCCTTGCTCGTCCTCATTTCTATGGCCCTGATATGCATCTTTAGGCTATGTGAGATTGCTCAGGTTTCTTAATGCAAGCGCTCACAGTTATAAACTTCCCCCCCTAGAACTGACCTTGTTACAGTGCAAGGGCTAGTGGTTGTGTTTTAATTTTCATTTCATTTTAAGAATTTAAAAACTTCGACTGATTTCTTCAATGACCTAGAGGATCATTCAAGAGCTCATCAATATGTCTCCAAGTCTTTGTGAGGTTTCTCTTGTTATTAAGTTCTAGTTTTATTCTGTTATGACCTGATAGTATGTAAGAAACCATTTTAATCCTTTTGAATTTGTTTGGGTTTACTTAGTAACCTAGAATATGGTTTATTTTAGAGACAGTTCATGGCCTTCTGAGAAAAGTGTATATTCTCTGTATATGTTAAGTCCATTTTATCTATGGTATAGCTTATCTGGTGTTTCTTTCTTGAAATTTAGTTTTCGCTGCCTGTCTAACGATGAGCGAGGAATCCCAGAGACACCACTATTGCTGGGTCTTGACCTCGCTCACCTTTTATTCTCATTAGCATTTGTCTTATGAAGTTAAGAAAAAAGTCCCAAATTGGGCTTCCACATATTTACAATTATTATGTCTTCTTGATGGATTATTTCTGTTGTTAGAATGTAGGACATTAATGAGCATTTAAGAAGCTTTGGGAAAAATGTCACAACATTTACATTCCAATGAAAAACCACTAAAAAAGCAAATATTTCAAAGTCATAAGAAGTAGTCATGGTAACAGTAAGCATACACACAGCATCACTGTCAGGAGGTATGTGCACCTCAGTTACAGTGACTACATAAAGTGGTTACTGCTGTGAAAAAGTGAGACCGTGTACACACTGCTGGGAGAGAACATTAGTGGAGTGCTAATCCTGAAAAACAAGTTTATAGTTTCTCAAAATGTTAAGCACAGAGTGCTCATGAGACCCAAAAATCCATGCCTGAACATGTACAATGGGAACCAAAAATTCACATTTTCTTACACACACACACACACACACACACACACACACACACACACACACACACAGAGAGAGAGAGAGAGAGAGAGAGAGAGAGAGAGAGAGAGAAACAAGCCAACCCAAGATGGTGTATACAAATGTCACAGCAGCATTGTTCCAAGTAGCCAGAGGGTGAAAATAGCCAAATGCCCATCAACTAACCCATGGAAGTTTATTTATCCATTTTATATAATGTAACTCAGCCATAAAAGCTAATAGTTTATTACATTCCAGTCTACAGGACCTTGAAAGTATTATGTCACATGAAAGCAGCTACATGTAGAGGCCACATATCACGTTATTCCATTATCTGACAAGTCCAGAGTAGGCAAAAACATAGACGTGCAAAGTAGATTCAGATGTCAGAAGCTGGGGAAGGAATGGAAGCGCCTGCCAATGGCTAGCTCCCTTGCAGGTGGTGAGGATGCTCTGTAACTAGGTCATCTTAGAGGTTCCAGAGTGTATCCTGCAACTTTGGAGAGGCAGTCTACTGAACAGTCTCAGGGCATCCTGCTCATGATGTTAAAGGGGATTGTGTGGTACGCCCTGTATCTCCCTTCTCTTTCTCTTTCCCAACATGGCCATGAAGTTTTGCCATATGCTGCTGTTGTTTGTGTGGTCCACAGACACCCAGACAACAGGCCCAACCAATCATGGACTGAAACCTTCAAACTGTGAGTTAAAATAAATCCTTTTTTTTTTCTTTAAAAGCTGATTATCTTGTCTGTATGTTATTGTCATAGTTAAGACATGTACCTTCACGAATAACTATATTAAAATTATATGTGACATAAAACAAAAGATAGGAAATAATGTGGTTGAGATTTAAAAATTGAGGACAGTTTAAACCTGGGGTTTAAATGGGTTTGATCCAATGGTTTGTCTTGGGAAATCAGCTTAGTAGGAAAACATCCCTGCAGGACCTCAGCGTTGACAATCAATTCTTGTAATCCATTATTGCTGTTTCCTTCCCTCATTAGCTGTTGCAGAGAGGATTGGGAGAGTTGAGGAACGCAGCACAGGAGGGACTGACTAACATTAACTGCCCAGCAGAATTAGGGGATGCCTCACTGAAGTTCTAGGTGACACTGATAGCTAATCAAGTTTGCTGTTTGTGGGATTGGTGGTCGTTCGTAAGATCCACTGGGCAGTACTGAAGCCTGGGCTACCACCGTAAGCTTCAGTATTGAAAATAAAGGAGATGGCGCGATTCGTTCCGCAACGCTCACTGACACTGCTTTCCACGGCAGGCTTTTTCACATTAAGCTTGCTTAGAACTCTGTGCATTCTCATGATTTTATTTCATAAGGAAATAAACTGCCATCTGGAAGGGGCACAGAGAAGGAAGCAGCTTCTCCCGGGGTTATAGAGAGAGCAATGGGTGGCAGACAGGTCATTAATTTAGTTCTCCAAGACAGTTTCGGTTTGCAATCTTTTAAGCTATTTCAAAATCACAAGAAAGAGCAAATCGTTTATTTTCCTTATTATTTTTTTAACGCTGTGAATTTTACATGATGAACCCCAATCCCACTCATCTCTCCCTTCCCCCATACCTACTCCCCTTGACAACCTCCCCCTCAACAGAGGAAAAAAATCTCACTGTGGAAGCTGTAGTGTGTCACTGTGTCCCACAAAATACTCCTGTCCATGCCTCTTTGCTTGCAGATGTTCATTGTAATGACTCATTGGTCTGGAACGAGGCCTCTGGCTTCTGCTATCAATACTGGACCCTTTCTGGGACTCTTCTCTGATACCCTGTTGTCCTGTATCATAGAGCTCTTGTAGTTTTGGATCTGTAGGACCAGCTCCTTCATGCACTCCAGCAGGTCATTGATGGGTAGAGGTTGGGGTGGGCCAACGCAATGCCCTGCATCTGGGCCTGAGAAGTATCTGAGCTGGTCAGCCCACCAGCTCTCCCACATCCACAGCACTGGGGAGAACTCTCCTTTCTTGCCCCGGGTAGACCATCCAATGGCACAGCCAGTAAAGGGCAGAGCCAACTCTCCTACTCTCATGTCCCTGGGGCTGCCCAGGCAGGGTCCAGGACCCATTTTCCTGCGTGTTGCAGCCAGTGAGGGACAGGGCCAGTTGTCCCACTCTCACACCCTCAGAGGCAGCTCACCTGCACCCCAACCATCAGGGTCTACTCTACTATGCTGCCCAGGCAAGGTGCCAGGCCTGCTATCCCAAATGCTGTAGACGGTGAGGGGTGGGGACAGCTCTCCTGCCTCCTGCAGGTGGTGAGGGCAAAAGGGAGGCGAAGAGATCTCTTCCTTGTCTGTGCCACCACACAAGTCTAGTGACAGGGCCAGCTCTCCCGTGTACATACCCTTGGGGCTGGCTCTCCTGCAACCAGGGCCAGCTCTACCTGTTTCCTAGGCCATGGACAGGGCCTGCTCTCCAGACTGCTGTAGCTGGCTGGGGCGGGGTCAGCTCTCCTGTTCTCTCACCTCCAGGGTGTGCTTTCCTATGGTACCCAGATTAGGGGTGGGGCCAGTTCTTCACAGCCCTCAGACTGATGTCACTGCGTGTCACTGCAAGGCAGCCTAGACCAGGAATGTTTGCCTGGCCTTTGGTGGTAACAGACTCCTGCTGATGCAGGGTAGTGGACCTAGACATGGTCCTGGGTGGCAGCAGTGGTTACTAACATCGGGATGTTCTTCACTACCCATGAGGCTCCAGGACTTCCTCTCTTCATTGTGCAAATAAGCTTCTGTTTCTCTTCTCTTCCATTTTCCTACCACTTACTTGCTCCTCGTAGCGGCACCTTGAGGTCCCTGAGTCTCAGGTGTAGTCCTAGGAGTGCTATGCCTGACCTGTGTATTATGTCACCAGGCAAGGGTCATCTTGGTCATGGGCTGCCTCCATGGGCCTGTATGGTGCTGGACTGGTGTGCATCTTGGGCTTGCTCTTCCCCAGGCCTGCTAGCGTGGCCCCACTTGGGGGTGTCCTCTGTCTTGGGCTCATTCCTGCCAGATGCCCATGGTCCTAGGCAGGGTTCATGTTGTCTCTGGCTCTCTCCCGACTGTGGGAGCCTGTCTTGGCCTGTGCAGAGTCAGACTGGTGGTCTTGTTAGGCCCTCTGTATTCAGGGAGTGCTAGGCTACTAATCACTCAGATGTTCATAGGTCTGAGCACCAGCGACCCCTCTAGTAGCATGTCATTGTTTTTGAAGGAGGCCTGCAGTACAGTCTTCAACGGGATCCCACACATAAGATATGGTCTAACCGAATCACCCATGCCCCGAGAGGGACAGTGCTTCGTGTAACTCTAACTCTGAAGGGCTCAGCATGTGAGCCTCCTAACATCCTTGCAGGAAAGGGAGCTGCTGCCCCTCAGCTCTGTCAGGAAAAAGGCAGCGGGCTGAGGGCTGTCAGCTCAGCTGGCAAGTTCTTTGCTCCCCACCCCCTTCAGGTTGCTTTTTCATTGCTCTGCCTTCAGGGATTAGTTGCAAAGGCACCGAGGCAGCTGTTCTCACCCTTCCTAATGCTGCAGCCCTTTGACATAGCTCCTCATGTTGTAGTGTCCCCTCAACATAAAATTGAAGCGTCCAGGGAAGCTTCATGGGGGAGGAAAGTGTCCAATCTGGGGCTTTGCAATGGCTGACCCTCTAGTATATTCCAATCCTCAAGCCAAACATGTGAGTCAAGCCGGAAGCATGCAGATCATGTTCAAAGGAAAACGAGAAATAGATTAGAAAGTAACACTTCCACATTACTGTCTTAGAAATGAAATAATACTGACCCAGGGGAACAGGGATGAACATTGCTATAAATAACCGAAATCCTATAGTAAGAAACTGCCTCCTCTGTTTCAACCAAGTTTCGGTAAAAGTCTAAAATTTCACCAAAAGATATATTAATAGTTCCCAACTGAATACTCCCCCTTTGCCTAGTTAAACTGATAATAAATGATGTTTCATACACACAGGAAATCTATGCAACCATGAATGTACTATTGACTCTGACCAACAACATGCTATGAGAGAAAACTTTAGAGAGATATAGAGGTAAACCTATCCTGGAGACAGCAGTTACAGTAGTTACAGATCAGTAACAGAACACAGTAGAACCTCTGACGTGTTCCTGTTTTTCTTTCTTAACTGGGATGATGGTTCTATAAGTTCGTTGTGACCATGATATATGCCTCTGAGTACCGCAGTGATGAAGTCTAAGGCCTCCATTGCTGGTGAGATTGCAAACTGGTACAACCACTCTGGAAATCAATCTGGAGGTTCCTCAGAAAATTGGAAATAGATCTACCTGAAGACCCAGTAATGTCACTCTTGGGCATATACCCAAAAGATGCCCCACCATGCCACAGGGGCACATGTTCCACTATGATCATAGTGGCCTTGTTTGTCATAGCTAGAAGATGGAAACAGCCCAGATGTCCCATGACAGAAGACTGGATACAGAAAATGTGGTTCACTTACACAATGGAATATTACTCAACTATTAAGAATGAGGACATCCTGAGTTTTGCGGGCAAATGAATGGAACTAGAAAATATCACACTGAGTAAGGTAAATCAGACCCAAAAGGACATGCCTGGTATCTATTCATTAATAAGTAAATATTAGGCAAAAAAGAGTAGAGAATACCCAAGATGCAGTCCACAGAACTCAAAAAGGTCAACAAGCTGAAGGGCCCAAGTGAGGATACTCAGTCCCACTTAGGAGGGAGAAGGAAGCCATCACAAGGGGGTAGGGAGGGAGGGACCTGGGAGGGAAAGGGAATGGGGGGGGAGGAAGAGGGGAACATGATCTGGTATTGGGTGGGGGAAAAGGACTGAAGTCCTGAGGGCCAGCAGAAAGAATGGAAACAGGCATCCTCAGGAGGTAGGAGGTGGGGAACCCCCCAGAATGTACCAGAGACCTGGGAGATGAGAGACTCTCAGGACTCCAAGGGAGGGACCTTAGATGAAATGCCCTGCAGTGTGGAGAGGGAACTTATAGAGCCCACCTCCAGCAGAAAGACAGGTCATCAAGTGAGGGGTGGGGTTGCCACGCCACAGTCAAAACTGACCCATAATTGTTTCTGTCTGAAAGAACTGCAGGGATGGAAATGGAGAGCAACCTGAGGAAAAGAAGGCCCAGGGACAGGTCCAAAGTGGGATCCAGCTCAAGGGGAGGCCCCAAGGCCTGACACTATTACTGAGGCTATGGAGTTACTCACAAAAAAAGACCTAGCATGCATGCCCTCCAAAAGACCCAACAAGCATCTGAAAGAGTCAGATGCAGATATTTGCACCTAACCAGTTGCTGACCCCTGTGGTTGAATTAGGGAAAAGCTGGAAGGTGAGGTGAGGAGGAGGGTGACCCTGTAGGAGGCCCAGCAATCTCAATTAATCCGGACCTCCGAGATCTCTCAAACACTGGACCACCAAACAGGCAGCACACACCAGCTGATATGAGATGAGGCCCTCAACACATATACAGTAGAGGACTGCTGGGTCTGGATTCAGTCAGAGAAGATGCACATAACCCTCAAGAGTCTGGAGGCCCCAGGGAGTTTCGAGGTCTGATGGGGTTGGGAGTGTGTGGTGGGGACATCCTTTTGAAGACAGGGGCAGGGAGGAGGTATGGGATGTGAAACAGTTAGAGGGTGGACTGGGAGGGGGATAAAATCTGGAGTGTAAATAAATAAATAAATAAATAAATAAATAAATAAATAAATAAATAAAGGATTAAATAAAAAAGTTAATGCCTGGTGATTCTATGTCAGCCTAACTGAAGAACGAGCAGCATTCTCACACTTATTTTTGCTCGTTCATTTTGCAGATTTAAGAAGAGTTTTGGAAGTCATCTTGGAGTCCTATATGACAGCAAGAATAATATGAGGCAATTCTTCTGAGCTAACTTTAACTGGCATTTTAATGTAAAGATTCACTTCCTTTCTATTGTGACCAATGTTCAGTTCCTGGAACTGCCATTTAAAACAATAACTGATGGTACGCTAGCATCCGGGGGCAGCTCTCTGCTGGTGTGCTAGGCATCCTGGGGAGAACTGGCTCTGATTCACTGGGGACACAGGGCCAATGATACAAACGAGGAGCAAGCAGGAAGCTCAAACCGGAGTGGGAAGTAGTACACACTCAGCCACCCTGCTCATTCCCAATTTGTGGTATTTTGTAGCATATGTCTACTACACAAGGGGAGAATGAAAACGTAAAGACCGAGCAAAGAGAAGCCCGAGAACACTTGCCTAAGTGTAGAAGATGTTGCATCAGCTCACACAATATAAACTACAATACAGTAATTCAAAAGGACCGACTTCTAAGAGCATAGATGGTATTTTATGTCAATGGTAGTCACAGATCTATGCGTAACAAGAGCCAGTGCCACTAAATACCTACCACAGGTCAACACCTTTCAGCACCCAACACTCAGAAAATTCTTGGGTAATTAAACTCAAACTTAATTCCTTGGGAGGAGATAGGTAATATTTAGTATAACACATGTGCCTGCACTTTTTGTAAAGAGGGCTACAAAGCAAGCTTTAAGATTTTTTTTTGAAATTTTAATTTATTTTTATTTTGTTGTTTGCATTTTTAAAGACTCTGCCTATTTTTTAATTAGATGTTTTCTTTATTTACATTTCAAATGTTGTCCCTTTCCTTGTTTCCCCTCCAAAACCCTCCAATCCCATTCTCCTTCCCCTGCTCACTAACCCACCCACTTCTGCTTACCTGTCCTGGCATTCCCCTACCCTACCCTGGGGCATCGAGTCTTCACAGGACCAAACGCCTCTCCTCCCACTCATGTCTGACAAGGCCATCCTCTGCTACATATGTGGCTGGAGACATGGGGCTCTCCATGTGTACTCTTTGGTTGGTGGTTTAGTCCCTGGGAGATCTGGGGGTACTGGTTAGTCATATTGTTGTTCCTCCTATGGGGCTGCAAAGCCCTTCAGCTCCTTGGGTCCTGTCTCTAGCTCCTCCATTGGGGACACTGCTCAGTCCAATGGTTGGCTGAAAGTGTCCCCCTCTGTATTTGTCAGGCACTGGCAGAGCCTCTCAGGAGACAGATATATCAGGCTACTGTCAGCAAGCACTTGTTGGCACCCCTAATAGTGTCTGGGTTTGGTAACTGTATAAGGGTGGTTCCCCAGGTGGGACAGTCTCTGGATGGCCTTTCCTTCAGTCTCTGCTCCAAACTTTGTCTCTGTGTCTCCTCCCATGGGTATTTTGATCCCCCTTCTAAGAAAGAACAAAGTTTCCACACTTTGATCTTCCTTCCTCTTGAGCTTCATTTGGTCTGTGAATTATATCTTGGGTTTTGAGCTTCAGGGCTAATATCCACTTATCAGTGAGTACATACCATGTGTGTTCTTTTGTGACTGGGTTACCTTACTCAGGATGATATTTTCTAGCTCCATCCATTTGCCTAAGAATTTCATGAATTCATTGTTTTTAATAGCTGAATAGTACTCCATTGTGTAAATATACCACATTTTCTATATCCATTCCACTGTTGAGGGACATCTGTGTTCTTTCCAGCTTCTGGCTATTATTAAAAGATTTTTTTTATATTGATGCGCTGTGTTTGTAGAGTACAGCATAACCCATGATCTACACAGAAACATACTTCCATACATTTTCTTTGTTTGTCAACTTGCTATTTTGCAGAAAGAATTCTGACAATTATAGCTGGATTTTTTTTTATTAATCTTTCAGTGAGTTGAAAACTGATTTCTAATTTTCCAGCAGCTGTCTTTTGAGTTTAAGGTACTTCTAGTGCATACTAATTAAATATTTACTAGAAGGAGTGTGGCAGAGTCAAGCTGAAGAGGCCTTATATTCAAGGATATGACATCATCTAGGTAACAGTAGCCTTGGGCACGAGACAAGCAGAGCAGCCTTCAATAAATGATATTAAACTTTTCTTTAGGGAACTGAGGTACTTAAGTAAGTAAGGTTACTGAGTATTATAGAAATGGAAAGAGCAGAGTAAGCAATGTGAAGTTTTGGGTGTGAAGATGGAACATCTTAGTGGGATTAAGAAGAGCAATGACCAACCTTTGCACACGTGCTGCCAACAGAAGTCAGGTTGTGCCACCTGAACTGTTAACTAGCTATGGCAGGCTCTAAGGTTTCTCTCTCTCCTCTTTCTTCCTTTCTCTTTCTCTCTTCCTCTCTTTCTCTCTTTCTCTCTCTCTCTCTCTCTTTCTTTCTTTCTTTCTTTCTTTCTTTCTTTCTTTCTTTCTTTCTTTCTCGTTCCTTCCTTCCTTCTTCCTTCCTTCATCCTTCCTTTGTTTCTTTGTTTCTTTGTTTCTTTCTCTCTCTCCTTCTTTCTTTCTTTCTTTCTTTCTTTCTTTCTTTCTTTCTTTCTTTCTTCCTTTCTGTCTCTCTCCCTCCCTCCCTCCCTCCCTCCCTCCCTCTCTCTCTCCCTCTCTCTCTCCCCCCCTCTCTCTTTTATGTGTAAGTACATGCTTGCATGAATGTTGGTGCTCAGATTAAAAAATCTTTTAAAGTTTTCTTTTATGTGGAAGTTAGAAACTAATGTCAATTGTCTTTCTTGATTTGATTGTTCTTTACCTTATATACCTCTCACTTGAACTCCAAACTTTCTGATCTGGCTAGTCTAACTGACCAGCTTGCTCTAGAGATCTTTTATCTTCTTTTATTTATTTATTTATTTATTTATTTTTTTTGTTTTTTTGGATTTGGTTTTTTCGAGACAGGGTTTCTCTGTATAGCCCTGGCTGTCCTGGAACTCACTCTGTAGACCACACTGGCCTCAAACTCAGAAATCCACCTGCCTCTGCATCCCAGAATGCCGGGATTACAGGCATGCACCGCCACCACCGCCCGACTATCTTTTATCTTCTTATCATGTTGGGATTTCAGATGGGCCCCGCACCCACACAACATTTACACAGTGTTAGGGATCCACACTCCAGTGCTTTTGCTTGCACGGCGACCCCTTTTCTGGACTTCTCTCCTTACACCCAGTTTCTTCAGTTTGAAAATCTGAAATCACATCTCTTTGTGACAGTAGCAGGGACAGTGGTCACTACCAACGTGCCCACTCACAGACGCCAGAGTGTCCTAATGGCTTCTCTATTCTACAATAATGCCACCCAAATTATAGACAGTCCCTTAGCCTTTCATTATTTCATGTAACTTCTGCTCTAGAGAACTGGGCCTTATAACCAAACTCGACACTGGATGTAGTAAATCCCAAGAACAGTAGCACCAGTAGGATTTGGGATTAAATATTCCCTGTACAGAGGGCAGAGGGGCAGGGTCAGGCTCCTCTGCTGAGTCATACATTTACAGACAGCATAAGTGCTACTTAATCCCTGGGTTCGGTAGTTTCAGCAATAAACTTAGACAAAACTTAGGTAAAGACCTTGCCTTTTGGGGGAGAGGAAAGAGCAGAATTCTGATTAAGCATAAATATCAGACCATTCCTGAAAGCTATTAACTGGTGGGAATGTTCAACACGATTCAGCACCCTGGACTATGAAATGCTGCCAGCTTTGCCACAATTTAATTCTGCCCATCAGTCGTGAAGCAACACCACCTACAGTTAGCTCTGGGAACAGGGCAGGCACACAGAAGGTGGGGGAAGGAAAAGAATCCCCATTCTTGATTCCAAATATTTCATATAAGGGACACATGAATTCGCTCAATGTAGAGCTTATTCAGTAATGGAATGTAAAAACCACATGCTCATAACAGCAGCCACTTACCAAACCGTCATCATAATTAATTTTTGGAACTTTGTTAATTTGCAAAGCTTTCATTCTCCTTAAGAGTGCCAGAAATAGTGGTTTCCATATTACTGAGCAGTCAGTAAATGTACCAGTCTATCTTTTACAATGGCCTATTGGATTACGAGACAGACATTCTACATACACTATTTTACTTCATAGTCAAAAAATGCTATGAATAAACATTGTCTCCATCCCCCCTCAACTTCAAATGCGTTAGCCGAGGCTGAAGACATGAATAACAAGTCCAAGGGCTCAGACTGCTGCACAGCCTCTTGCAGGTCTGTCTGACTGGAGTTAGTGCCCCAGGCCACTGGATCCACGGCTCCTTGACTTATTTGCTTAGAAGGAAGGAAGTACAGGCAGGCTTGATGGAGTACTGTGTTTGGAGAAACCTGTTGCCAGTGGGCTCCAGGACAGCATGAGGCCAGTGGGCACCTGTGATGGAACTGTCAAATGTAGGTGCGTCACCTCTAAGCGAACCTGCACAACGGGGCCAGGGCGGTAAACACATGTCCAATACGCAGCGAACCTGATCTCGGAGCAGGTGCTTGGAACAAAGCGATATTGTTGTAGTTGAAGCAAGCAAAGGATCAGAAACACATTTCTAAATTCTTTAGACAATGGGGTATTGCTGGAGAAACAGCTGCAAATGGCATACTCTAGTGGCAAATTCAAAGAGAGACAGATGGCTTCCTTTTGAATAAAGAGTATTATATAACTTAGAAAATGTGGAACGTTATATAAAGGGAATAAGGCCTTTAAAACTTAAAAATAATTTAAAAATTCATTTTTTTACTAAGCTTTGAGAGCAAAAAATTATACAGACTTTTATTACTTTTTAATAAATATGGTGATATCTATTTCCTGTTCTAATACTTGGCTGAAACGCATGAGGGGGACAGCGAATCTAATCCCTTTACATGTTAAGCTAAATGGTGTGGTAATTAACAGAATAACAATATGCCTAGATTAAACAAAGCCTAAAATACATTTAAAAAGTATTCTTCTATAATTGAGCTTTGAAATAAAAATGGAGATTTGAAGATTAAAGTAAAAATTATGAGTTACTGTATAATTCTTTCCCCAAAGGAAAGCAACTGAAGTTGTACTCTGGGCCTTTCATATTTCTTATGAAGATGACCAGTTTTCCATAAGCCCCACCTTCTCTTGGCTACTACACACACTCTCGCTTTGTCGGCATATGCACTGCAAGTGGAGCCTCCAAGCCTGTTAGATAAGTCCTTTCATTTGTTTGTTTAAAGATGCATAGAAAGACATTGCAGGCTTAAGACGGCTCATTCATAATGGCTTGAATGCAGTCGTATATCCAGAGAAGTTTAATTACCAGCTATCTACGTGGCTGCAATACTACCCAGGGGCTGCACTTCCTTCTTAATTAAAAATATTTGAGCTTCATATTAAAGAACTCTATTAAAATATGAATAAAACATTGCAAAGGAGAAGTTTACCAAGCACTCAGCAAATCAATTTCAGAAAACATTCCTAAGAGTTGAGGGCTACAGACAGTGCTCTCTCTCTCCTTCTCTCTCTCTCTCTCTCTCTCTCTCTCTCTCTCTCTCTC
>BDUI01000018.1:908766-926510 GCA_002335545.1 Apodemus speciosus
ATAATATATTATAAATATATGTTTATATTATTTACATATATATGTGAATAATATTTAAAAAACCCAAATCTCTTGAACTGCTTGTCTGCTGGACACAGAAACATTCGCTTGTTAAATATTCAGTCATGCCCCAGTGCCAGGGACATCAATAGCGTGTGCCTGATTAACTGTAGCACAGCATAGGTAGCTAAAGAGGATGATTTCCCTGAGGAGCTGCGCTTTCTTTGTTGAGCTACATTTCTTAGAAGGCCTTGCAGATGGGCATTTGGACCATCATTTCTAGATGCACAGAATGGATGGCTCTTTCTGAGCCGTAATTTTGAAAAAGATAATTGTAATGACTCTTGAGGGCCACTGACTTAGAGCAGATGGGACCCAGGCTCTTTGAATTGCAACTTTCGTGTTGAATGAGTTAGGACAGAACTCATTCTAGCCTTTGTAAAACTGGATGATCATATTTATCTAAAGAAAAGACATCTATAACATGCTTAACAGTTCTGTAAGAAAATGCATCTGCAAAATTCCAAGTTCACCTTCAATGGCAAACTCGAACTGCAATTTGGCTGGAGGAAGTTTTCATTTTGGCCACTATTATACATATGCTAACTGACAACCCCCTTTAGTTAGACAACAGGGCTGGCAAGCAGCTGAGATAGTAGAGATAATGCTTATGTTGTTGAAGAAAGAGTGTAGCTATATAGTCTCAAAAATGAAAACTTAATTTCTTCATTCATGATAACAAGATTGGCCATTCCAATGTATCTTAAATGACTTCATAACAACTATTTCTACTTCTTGGCTACTACAGGAAACTCTCAAAGTAATGATATGGGTCCCTGTGGATGACATAGTGTCTCACACTTCTTCTTACTAGTGTGTAAACAGAAGCAAGGGGAGAGCAGGGTAGTCCTTCGCAAGCACCTCACCCTCGTCTTGTCCGACACTGGGCTGAGCCAGTTATGTCTGTTACAGTATTGTGACTTTGCTGGGAGGCAGGGACTGTATGGGATAGGAAAGTAGAATTAAATAGACATTGGAGAAGTACTAAGTTTCTTATAATTGTCCAAAACAAGCACATTTTCCAGCAAGATAGATAGTCTTTTAACTCCCAACATTTTAAATTCTTACAGAAAGTCTCGTCTAAAACCAAACATTGATCTGTAAAGATGTATATAACTCGTACCAAAAATGGTAGAAATTTGTCTTTTAGGCACAGAACTGATTTATGCTTTCTTTCCCTTCCATACAACAATTCACAGTCTGGTAGAAGGGATGAAGAGGCCTTTGACTTTTTCAAAAGTGCCCCAGTAGTAATAAAGACATGTTGATAGGAACAGGCCAAAAGGATTATTCACCCAGAATAAATATTAGATTTGTCTGGCAGGTCATTCTGGAGAGTACATTACATTGTAATACAGGAATAAAATGTGAGGCAATATGTTAAAAGGTCCTCCCATTTTCCTAGTGCATATACTGACATTTAAAAGTTTTCAAAGACTACACAGAAACATAAAATGTCACATGTGGATCAAAGATTCATTTCTTTATATGTATACAGATGTGTGAGTGAGCGAATCAAAGGAATGTAGAGGTGAGTGACTTATAGCATAGCCCAGAAATTTATTCTATTAGGAGAGAGCATGAAGGAAAATAACTAAATTACTGAATGTAAAAAAAAAAAAATTATCCCGAAAGTACAAATACCAGGAAAGAACAAATACAGGTTTAACATTGATGATTACACATTTGTTCCTTGCAGGCTTCCGTACAGTGGATGAAAAGAAGATAGCAAAGATTTCCCACCTCACCTGAATGTGACAGGGAGCCAGTCTGTATTTACTTGTGTCCCAAATGGATATTCCAGGGAGCAACTGTTGCAATCTGAATTGTACAGGATGAGGCGGTGGCTTTGAACCACTGACATTAGTATGTGCTCCCAGCCACAGCTGAGGTATTGGAAAGTGACAGTACTATATATAGGTCTGGGTAAAATTAAATTAGGGGAATAATGAAACATTCGTTTAAAGCTAGTTCAGTCTGCAAGCCAGGTGCACCTACGAGCGATGTTGGGAATAATGGCGGAACGCCAAGTGGTCTTTCAGACGTTGTGACAGTGTGACAAGCCCTTTGTTTTAACAGCTTTCCTAACTTTACATGGTAGTTTCGATTTTATAGCTCACCATGAAATATATTTCTGTAATGTGCTTTTCAAATACAAGGTACAACTTGAAATTAATTGAGCACCAGCACATACAACAGCCCGGGGACAAAAACACACAACAAGCCGAGAGCACGCGAGGATTCTGAAAATCTCACACTGCTAAGTGCGGTTCTCCCAGTGTGATCTCCGATGGGAGTTAATTAATTAAGCTAGCAGCACCTTAAATGATAAAGACAATATATCACTGGAACTTTAATTAGTCTTTTCTATAAAAGTATACTTTTCTTTTATAATAATAACACAATGTGATTCTACCCGGTTTATATGTTACTGAATTTGAACAAATTTATCTTTAAATATCTCTCACTTGTCAAATATCACATAAAGTATTTCAATTATTGGGTATACATTCTAAGTATATAAGTAATATAATTACTACCTGTTCATATAATAAAATATTAATGCTTTTATCTATATGTTATCCTAAGGATATAGCATTCTTGAACAACGTAACTAACATTAACATGTTATCTATAGTTATCTTTCTTGAAACTTGGAGGTTATAGACACTGAAAAATATAGTTCAATTTCCTATGGCCTATACAGTAAATAAATAAATAAATAAATAAATAAATCGGAGAAGTTATCCTGCAAGAAAAAATGACAGCCTCCAAGCAAACAGCAAAAGAAGCAAACAAAAAGAAAGAAATCAATTGTGTACTTATACTTATGTAAATACATACAGTCCAGTTTTTAATTTTTTTAGCATTTCAATATCTTGGATTGTATATTGTTTATATCTCTGACTCCGTAACATGACAAGGCTTCTGTTCCTTCCCTGATGGCAGTCCTAAGAAACTCTGACTAACAGTGAGCCAGGCAGGTGTCAGCAATGACATGGCCCCACCACAGACTCAAGCCATATGCTATGGCCACACAGACAGGCCTGGCACAGGGTGAGCAGATTGCTATACAGTCAGATCTTGGGGCGGGGGTATTGCATGGTGGAGTACTTCCATTTCATAGTTACTAATAAATACATTTTGTATAATAAACACTGAGTGGCATCAGAAGCACAAGAGATAATAGAAAAAGAACGCACATAAAGCGATATCGAATTCAAGCCCGCAGAGCTTGGTCTTCACTGCCTCGGAGAGCTTGGTTGCTTGAGGCTTCTGTGCTGTCCGTCCAAGCAGAGGAGCTAGGTTCCTCAGGACAGCTCCTTCCACAGCACTTCCTAAGAAAACCACTCTCATTGCTTCCCAGGAAATTGCTATTTCTCACTGTCAGGAAATTTCCAGTATTAAAGTAAGTCTTCTGGGTATAAGTAAGAAAGATGGTGCTGTGTGCCCCTCGGAAAGACATAGCCTATTCCTTGTATGTTTGGAGTGCTTTGAATTGACTGACCAGTTTGCCCAAGTAATGATGATGTGAGACGGGAGACCCTATTAGACGAGGAAGACGCAAGTCTTTTTTCTAATATTTACAACTTAATAATTTCAGGGACAAAAGACACAGGTATGTCTAATACCAACACTTAACATAGTGGCATGGAATGAACTATGTTTGGCATCAGGTGTGATTTCAGCATACACAGAACCCAGGATATTATATAGAAAGGATCCTCATATATTTTGTTGACAAAATTCATTAAAAGTCATAAACCCCATAATTACTGCTAAAGCTTTAAGCTWTGCCCCGCATTTCACCTGGCTCCGATGTGGGAGGTGTGAACCTAATCTACAAGGCACAGTCCCCAGGGCGTCCCCACATGCTACAGCTATTTCAAGTTTGTAAGCACACATCAGAGTTTTTCTAACTATTTCTATATCGTAGTATTTGCACTTTTCTTGAACTTTAACACGGCTACAGTGCTTTTAAAATATGTTTCTCTAGCACATACAAATTACCATCGTTAAGAAAAAAGATAAACATATTTATGAGGCTGGAGAAAGGGGTAAAGTACTTGTGTGACAAGCAGAAAGACCTGGATTTGTGCCCTAGAACTCACTTAAAAAGCTGGGTGAGGTAGTCCCCGGGAAGGCGCAGATAGACCTGCCAGCGACAGCCTACTTAGTGAGCCCCAGCGAAGTGTGAGACTGTCCTTCAGGAAGAAAAAGGCGGACAGGACACCGGAGGGAGGCCTCAGCATGCATGTACACAAGTGCGCCCAACACACAGGGCCTACAAACACACACATGTGCACACACTGATGAAGCACGCTCCCCCAAATTCACTGTGCTTAGAGATGAAGCCACAGTACTTAGTTTTCAAACAAGTGTTGCTAGGCCAAATTCTGGTGTCAACAAATTTATAAGCAAACTTTTTATCTGTTCGCTACCTTACAACGTATTTATATTCTAAGCAATTCCAGACAAACACCTCTGTAAGGAGAGTCCCAGTACTAATTCATGATTCATTATCTAAACTTTAATTGGCACGACTCTTGCAATTCTGACACCATATGGAAAATAACGAGTCCTAATAGGTCTAAGGTGAGGAGATGGCAGGGAGGAGGAGCCAGCAATGTGTCAATTCCGAATGCTTAGCAACCGCAGCACAGCCTCCCTGCAGACCCTGATCCGGGGTTGTTGGCTTTGCAGCGCACTTGCTATCATGTACTCAACTATAAATTATTTCTGATTCTGTGAGGCAAAGTTTAAAATGAAAAAATATAAACAACTGAAAAACTGGCTTCCATAATTAAACATGAAATTGGCTGTTAATAATAAAAAAATCCACAAATTTGGAGTTACCATAACAACCGGATGGAACTGTTGACTGACATAGCAATCTGCTGCGTCTTTATAAATAGCAATCGACTCCCCTCTCATCCCGACACGTTTAGTGCTCACTGGCAGTCACGGGACAGTGCTTTGAGCCTATGTCACTCATCAAGTAGTGTACCTCTTCGCTGCTGTCACTGCCATCAAAATCGCCTTCCAGCTCAGGGTCTCCCCTGGTCCCTCGGATGTCCTCTTGTGGGTCCAGAATAAATGGGCACCCCTTGGGGGACATGTCATGACTCTTCCCATGAGGTGCTGATCTTGGTCTAGATGAAAAGGTGAAAATGTCCTTGGGAGCCATCTGGGTTTCCTCTGCCTGGTCAGGGTCACTGTCCTTGCTGGTTCCCAGCCACAGGTGCGAGGCAGTGTGGGAGTCTCCATCTAGGAGCAAAGGCGGACTGCCCCATGCTGGGTCGGAGGTCAGGCCACAGCTCTCAGGAAATATCCACTCATCTGACATTGGGAAAGACGATAACAACAGAGGTGTTCCATTTAGCAGGTGGTTAGGAACATTTCTTGGTGAGACAGAGGTTTATCAAATAAGGCAGAAGCCAGGGGAGGCAATTACTCCACCATCTTGTGTCTTGCTAAACAGTTACCCTCAGAACGGTGTCCACAGCCACAGGCAACTCATTTACACTTCCTCCCCATTGGAGTTGAAACCCTGGCCAGGAAATTTGTAAGTCTGAAATAATTATCACCTGTCTTGCAGCAAGTTCTTTATAGCACAACCTCATTAATTTGACATCCAGTAAGGGAAGTTGTCCAAATTTAAAAGGATTTGAGTTACTAATACCTCCTCTTTTACCACAGGAAGACAGTGCAGTATATAGCGAGCTTTTAAAACAGACCATCTGGTCATTGTGTGAGTTACGCATCAAGGAGCGCGTTGAAGGGTGATTGACAGTCTGTTTCTCTGCCTTTAGTTGATTGAAATAATTCTCAGACTAAACTGAGCAGATACTGCAAACAACTCTAAATCTACAGACATACTGTTATTTGAAATACAACTGCATATTTAATTTTAGAAGGTACTTTGATATTTTTTGGTCTTATTTGTTTTCTTAAAATTCTGTATGTGACTGGTAAGAAAAACATTTATCAACTGTTTAAAAACCGTTTCTGACACAATTACTGAAGCTATGGAGAGCTCACAAAAAAAGGACCGAGGATGACAACTGCACTCCAGAAGACCCAACAAGCAGCTGAAAGACTCAGATGCAGATATTTACACCCAACCATTGGACAGAAGCAGCTGACCCCTGTGGTTGAATTAGGGAAAAGCCATAAGAAGGTGAGGAGAAGGGCCCAGCAGTCTCAATTAATCTGGACCTCCGAGATCTCTCAAACACTGGACCACCAACCAGGCAGCATGCACCAGCTGATATGAGGCCCCCAACACACATACAGCAGAGGACTGACAGGTCTGTGTTCATTCTGAGGTGATGCTCCTAACCCTCAAGAGACTGGAGGCCCCAGGGAGTTTAGAGGTCAGGTGGGCTGGGGGTGGGGGCATCCACGTGGAGACAGGGGGGCAGGGAGGAGGTATGGGATGTGGAACAGTCAGAGGGTGAGTGGGGAGGGGGGAATAAAATATGGAGTGTAAAAAATAAATTAATTAATTAAAAATTTCATCTTTTCTATCACACTGAACTAGGTTTTATAACTATGATCCAGGCAGTGTGAGAGGCCAGTGATTATGGGAAATGCAATTAAAGGCAGTGCTGGCTTCCTTTCTTTAGAAGGACTGCAGGAGAGAACTGTTTCCCCAGCGGAGCCCTCTTCCTTGACTGCACCTTTCTCCATGTATTGTTTCAGCGGTGAGCTTTTGCCTGCTCTGCCCAGCAAATCTGCAGTAGATTTATGCCCAACCTTTTAATCTATTAGTTATAGCCACAATGCAAGTAACTGTGGGATGCAGAAGATTTGCCCACTGTAAAGTCTACACTCTAAAAGAAAGGCCCAGAAACCTCTTACAAAAACAACATTTTTAGCGTAAATGGAGAATAGTTCAAACTGCATGCACCGGGAACTCACCATGGACCACTGCACACAAAATGACTGGGTGTGGCTGATAAACAGGCTGATAAGCTATGCTAGAGAAAGACATATTTTCAGGTCCATGGCCAGAGCGGGCTGGATCTACTTTATCTTACCACCTGCCCGGCGGTGCATGGGTCTGAGTCACTGTGGGCAGCCGGAATGGACAAGTTGAAGGTTTGGGGCAGGAAACCGGGCTTTGTAAACCTACTGAGTGCTCCGAAACAGTGTCGTCAAACCTCGATTGTATAAATTAGCTTTGAGGTTGTAAAAATTTCGCTAACAGTAAAGAGATTCTGAATATGCAACAGTTACAAACTAGTTCAAAATACGAAGCACAGTGAATCCTGGGTGTTCCGATGTGGCCCCCACGGTGGTGCATTAAGGCAGGCCCAAGGCTGAACGCATACCAAGCACAGCACACACACCATCATACCACAGACCTGTCTCAAATACCCTGGCTGGGGTGTGAGACCGCTGTGAGGTGTAGTCTTTCTACTGGACATGTAGAGTTTTCTGTTCCTTCTTCCTTCCTTTCTTCCTCCCTTCCCCCACCCTCTGATTTTGTTTTTTGAGACAGTATTTCTCCGTGTAGCACTGGCTGTTCTGGAACTCACTGTGTACACCAGTCTGAGATACAACTCACAGATCCACTCTGTCTCTGGAGGACTAGAATGGGTGCCATGTCTGGCCTCAGAATGTATAATTTAAAAATAACTGGTTTAGTTGCTGGCTACAGTTCAACCATAAGAACAGTAAAAAAAAAAAAAAAATCACTGAGAGAAATGTGGTTAGGACTGGGCAGAGAGCTTCCATTAACTGATAAAACAGGCCTTTCATGCTGTTCACAGTGACCGTGCCACTTATAAAGTGTCTTCCTTTTGTTACACAACCACAACTCTCAGAACACAAGTAACTCATTTCCAGGTTGTTTTTGATGATTCTTGCTTCCCTGACCTATTGATCCGAGAAACAACTGACCATAAGAGATGTGTGTTAGTGAGCTGGCATTCTTCATCCCAGCAGACACCCTACTTCGCTGGTTCACTGTAGGCCGAGAAAGAAAGATTCCCATCTCCTTCCTCTTTCCTCGTTCCATCCTGTCAGCACATAGCCCATGCCAGGGTCTGAGTCTTACGCTAGAGTCCCCTTCTGCAGGGTTTCCAGGAAATACAGCCTGTGTTGTCCTCAGTTTCCCAAGCTCTTTGTCTGTTCTTCTTATAAATATTATGTTTCTATGTGAAGTACCACTTGCAGCTTGGCAATTATAAATACAAAAATATCAGCCTTGACAATTATAGGTATATATATATCTTGAGTAATTATTTGAAATTAATTTCTTCTGAAATTTTATTATCACAAATGTTTGATTTGTATTCCTGGTTTATATACATCTATAGCTGTTGTTTTATACAAATTTCATGGGCAGAGCCTAAGGCTGAATGTGGTCAGAGAAGCCAGCGTGCTATGTTATACACATGGATGTGTGAAGCAAAGGAGCAGAAAGGATTCTGGGAATCCTCACTGTTCAACTGGACAATTTTTCATGACCTACTTGCCAAACATTATTAACTGTCAAAAAGTCGGAGTAAGAGGACTGCTTTACATCGACATAATACTAAATATCTTACTTCCACACGCTTTTCTGGAATCTGTATTTTTACCTCAAGTATTTCCATATCAATTGTAATGAATAATTTGGTGTGTTTTCTTAGAGAAATATGTAAATTACCCTGTAATCACAATATTGCAGCAAACAAGATAAATGCAAGAATGATCACCTAAACATCTAATTAGTTTTTCTACACAGTCAGATTTATGCTAGAGACACTAATTGCACCTAACATTTTAATGAAGGTTTCAACACTGCATAAATAAGACTGACAAACTACAAACAATTTTCATTTATTTTCCCTTTTCCCTTGCTCAGAAACAATTTGCCTTTGTAAAAGTAGGGAACACCTGCTAGGCAAGACAAGTTGATGGGGCTCAGCGCTCTCCATTTACTCTGAGGACAGGGACAAGGACACTAGAGACTGGGCCCCAGGGAGGTCGGGGTCAGGGCAAGGCTTAACGTTTCAAAGTTTCATTTTTGAATGGGACAGCGCGGGTATTAGAATACTCACTCTTTCATCCATTCAAGTTGGACATAAAATTGAGGGTAAAAGGGAGACTTACAATATACGATCAATTTCAACAAATAATTGTATCATCTTCTTTTGAAATGGCTGCATTTGAAATATCTGGTCTATAGTCGTCTAAGTCAAGGGCTCTGTGGAGACATATTAGGGACATATTCCCTACCCATAATACAAGAGGCATGCCGCCTGGGCAGGTCGTTTGTCTGGCTAAGGGATCAACTCTCAGAAGGCAGGATCACCTACCCCCGGGGAGATAAGTCAAACTTAAACCTTGAAAAAAAAAACAGAGGTGGAATAATTAAGGATTAAATGAGATAATGCACTTTTCCTTCCCAGAATGCCCTCTCCTGAACACAGTGAGACGCCTGTTCCCCCTTGGGTGACCTTCATGGTGACTTAACTCAGACATTACAGCATTCTTCCTCCTCTTTTTAATTTCCTTCCACAGAAAAGCTGCTGAGATTTACGTCTTGTCTGCCTTGCAGCTTTTCTTTCAAACTCTAATAAAATTGTTTCTAAGTTCCCAATTGAGCCTGTTCTTAAATCCTTTTATTAACAAAATGATGGACCTTAAGAGGGAACTCTACTTTCCTGGGTAACAGGTGACAATGGTGGTAGAACTTCCCAAAATTTCCAGTAATACTTGGCATAATTACGTTTTGTGAATGCTAAGGACGCCAACCTGGTTGTTCAGGAGCCGGTGTTTCTGGAGTGCTTGTTCTCACTGGTTCTGTGCTCAGCTGTGTGGTACTGTTGAGGGCCGGGGCGACTTCTTCTTTACTCCTGGTATTTCCTGAGGAACTACCTTTATTGAAAGAGATATTTCCACTCTATTATTTTATTGATATTTATAAAAAGTTGTTTTTGAATGGTGGAATTAATTGTGCATATTCTTTTCATTCAGTTATTTAAAAGCAAATGAGTATCATTATAGTTAATGAGCATTTTTAAAACTAGTTGAATGTTTTATGATAACTCTGTTGTATTTTTGTAGAACTTTACCTTCAACTACTCTGATATTTGCACAGGGACATTTTAGATTTAACTTTTATAGTTATATAATAAAAAGAATTTCAAAACCCATAGAATTTTAAAGGGATCTTATATTTTTTTCTTGGATTTCATAGAATTACATTATAATTCTTTTAAAATAAGCTMTTTTCTTTATCACTCTAAGAAGACAGATATGAGCATTGTCACAAAATTAGTTTTTCTACCTGTCCTTAATAAAAATAACATAAAACCTGGCAGATTGAATCTTAAAATTTGGGGAAATAGTGCTAACAGATCTATTCATGACATCACTGGGGTGTAGTCAAGATAGACTCACATATGTCTATAAATCTATATAAACATGCCTCCAATCCTGTCTTTAAAGGGATAGCTTTAGCAGTGACTTACATTTCTCTAAGGCTTAAGTGTGGAAATGTTTGTGTGAAACTGCATCGTATCATATGCAAAGAATCCAGAGGGAGGGAGATACAGCAGTGTAACAAGAGCTCTGAAATGGCCTGCTGTAAAAGAGGCACACTAAATCCGAAAGGCGACAATAAAGCCCGACTTAGGTAAGGCCTTGAGGCAGGAGTTTCCTTTTTCACATTTAGGTCCTTTGACAGAGCCACAGAAGCACCAGTTTAAGCTGTCTGCAGCCCTGAGGTGGGGGCGAAGGGGGCAGTCTGGCATTTCTGTGTGGCTGTCTACTGAGTCCTGCTCTTCTCTGTTAGGGTAGACTCTGGAGCAATACTTCCGCAGAACATTTGATTTCCATAATCCCTGCTGAACAGACATTTATATTTTAAATGAATTGGTTGATAATCCTTTGAAATTTACAACCTGCAGAGAGATCCCACTGCCCTGCATAAAGCACTGATCTGAGATAGGATTGAAACCGTCCGTACCACAGTGCGTCTCTGTCTTGTCTCCGCTGCTGCTCTTTAGCTGAAGTCTTCTTCTGTTGCTACCCTTATCTGTTGATGGTTCTTGAGAGGGATGTGGATGCGGAATAGGAAGACTGGCTGGTACATTTCCATATCAAAGAACAAAAGCCAGAACAGACACTACTATATTGATTGAAATAATACAATAAATATATTTATCACCATAATGAAAATATTTATGCATTATTTTGAAATAATTTCAGGCTATATAAAAGACACAACTTAGTCCTTTACAGAAAATAGGTGTTCATTCCTATTTCAAGAGTAGAATTTCTATATGAGTGATAAATTTCATCCAAAGAATAAGATTTGTAGAATAAGAATAAGAAAAAGATTTATAGAGGGCTACAAGAAGTGTGATTGATGTTATTCATCTAACATGCTATATTAAAAAGTATAAAAAATGAAGTTGATAGAAAATTTCCTTTCTCTGTGTAAAAAGTAAGTCTAACAGTAAGGAGTTTTCCAAAAAAGTCTGGTGAGGTAAGATAAATGTTGGAGACAAATTCTGAAATACAATTTGGTATTTAAATAGTAATCCTAGGCACTGATATTTACTAAGTCCTTCCCTTCCTGGTTCTTGTCATTGGCTCCTCAGCACGGCTTTGAGGCACCGACCACTCGCCACCACAGCCAGGGCCTGGCACAATGCTTGGCTTGTTTTAAAGAGGAAAAGACTGAGGTTTCCAGGTTGAAGAAGCTTGAACCAGGCTTCAGAGTCACTGGAGAAGTGGGCTGCATGTCTATGATACTCACTTCCTCAGACCACGTGCTACTCCCATGGGCGATGCTGTCTGTAACGGCCATCAAAATTTCTAACACAAGCAAACTTAACTCAAATGTTCCCCTTTCCTCATTCACTAAAGTCAGCCCGAAAAGGACAGGACATTATAAAACAACTTTAAGCCTTTAGATTCAAGCTGCAAATCACTTTACTTCTGTGTTAGACGAGCTCCCAGTCTGAAATGAGACTAGTCTTCCTACAGAGCTGCTTATTTTTATTTTTATTTTTATTTTTATTTTTGTTTTTTACATCAATGATAGAAAATAAACTGTATTCTGCAAACAGAAACTGAAATCAGAAAATAAAAATGGAGTTTCCAAATGATAATGCTAATGAGATGCTATTTTACTTTGGCATCATTGTCAGAAAGCAAACCCAGGACATTGTAGCTATTTAAGATCACACAATAAAAAAGGGACAGAGAAGACAAGATGGTGCATGCATAAACCTCCCGAATGTGTCCCAACAGTCACTACCCTTTCCACTATTCAATGGCCATTTTCTGGACTTAGCTCACTCTTGAACCCTGCTCGATTCATCTCAGTAAGAACCTCTCTTGCTACTTTCTGCTGCCTCTTACTTTCTAGTGACTCCTTACCAGGAAGAGGAGTGGTTTGCTTCACAGGGCCAGTACTTCCTTTCTCTCCTTGCTGTTCAGACTGCGGTGTCAGCAAGGCTGACACGTCCACACTGTTAACACGCTTCTCTTCTGTAGGCTGCTGGCACAACTGGCTATTTTTGTATCCAATGGATCTTACTGTCTGTAAGGAAAAGGAACTGATATGTATGTTTAAAGATACAGGAACTGCACTTGTTTTCGATAAAATCTAGCTAGTCAAAACTTGGACAAATAAGCTAGAAAAAACCTAGAGGAACTGCCTCTAAAAGATGATGGGAGGGGCTGGAGAGATGGCTCAGCAGGTAAGAACACTGACTGTTCTTCTGAAGGCCCTGAGTTCAAATCCCCAAAACCACATGGTGGCTCACAACCATCTCATAATGAGATTTGACTCCCTCTTCTGTAGTGTTTGAAGACAGCCTCAGTGTACTTACACAATAACAATAAATAAATCTTTAAAAAAAAAAGATGATGGGAAGGGAACTTGTAGAATCTTGGAAATGGAAGGACACGGACAACATGCGGCAGAGTGGCAGGCAGGCGGGTCTCCTAGGCACACATGTAAACACCCCATGAGTTCTGCCTGCTTACAACAGGTAGAGGTGAGGAAGACTCATGCAACATGTCAAAGAACTAAAGGAAGTTAAAAATAAAAAGCAGACCACTCGAGAATCTGTGCATTGATGGTTACTGGTCTACATTCAACCTCTCTTTTGACAGAGATGACAAAATATGTTCTTAAAGGTTTGCCTGTAACAACATGTTTAATAAAAGGACTACAAAAATTTTAATTATGTTGTCATGACAGAAAAAATTCTGAAGTCTTTTAAGATCCAAAATTCCTGTTGAAAATTTATAAGCCTACTTCATGCACACAGTCAGGTTCTCTTTCCTTCCTTCCTTCCTTCCTTCCTTCTTCACACAACCTGAAAGGCTGTTAGCAGCCCCTGCCCTTGCTTGGGTAAGTTTTCCAAACCTTCTGCCTACCTCAGTGGAGAGCCTTAGGTTATTCCGTCTGCCAGAGAGTGGAGGGGGCCCAAGAACCCTGGACCCAAACGCGATGTGGCAAACATCTTGACTTCTACTGTTCCTGCCTGCTCCGCTGCTGAGGAACTGGTCTGTTAACGGAAAGGCAGTCCATTAGTGGGGAAGTAACACACACTATGTCAAAGGCACTTCTTCAGGTTCAGTTTTAACATCAGTACCTATTCAAAATGCAAATAGTGCGTCAGACATATAGAACCTATAGGGTGTTTCTGATAAGGCAAGAGGACAAAGGATTTATGAGAGAAGTTTTACAAGTGGGGAAGGAGCTGGCACATCCTACATTCCATTTCTCAAACTTGGTCATGCAGCCCACATACCCGCAGAGAAGGCTCGGAGGCAATTTGGCTGTATGCCAAGTAGGACAGGCAACATCTGTCATCCTTGAAGGAACCTGGTTTGTTTATTTTCTCCCTAAAACCTTCAGGCTTACCTTGTTGCCCTGTTGCAGATGGGCCTGGTACTGTTCTTGTGAACCAGTCACCTGATGACTAAAAACAGAGCCAATCACTGGGTGAGTGGGCGGGACTTCTGTGTTGGATGGAGGAAGAGAGGAAGTAGGAAAGAGTTACTCCCTTTTGGAACTGGGACAACAGAAGGGTAAGATACAGTTACTAGACTTTCCCGGTATCATGGTGGAGCCACAAGGATTCGCCACCAGAGGAATCAGATTTTAATACGGTTTACAAGATTAGGTTTTAGTTGTTGCGCCCAGAGACTGAGTTACCATTGTTTCTGAACTAAGTTTGTGTTGCGTTTTCCTTCACATTGTGGTTTGTCTGGGTTCAAGAGAGAAAGGTACAGCGGCAAAGCATGGGTTTGCCAAATGTGCACCACAAAGGTGGTGGGGGATTTGAAGCATGAGATTGGTGTAGTGACTCACGCCTGGGAACCTAGCGAGTTGGGTGGAGACATTTTGGGAGTTTCTGGCCAGTGAATCTCTGCAAGATTGCAAGATTAAAACAGGTCAGTGATTGCCTGCCAATGTATGGCCGGCCAGGCTGCAGAGGCAGAGGCACAAGTGCAGAAACAAGCCGGTTCTACTTTTTTCAACACATTGGAATATGCGTTTAGCATTTTAAGGCTTTCCATAAGACCCAGGTCTCTCCTCCCAGTAGGTCTCGTCCCTAGTGCCTTCTTCTTGAGTTTGCCTGCTCTTCCCGCCTTCATCCTCGCTCTGGCGCTCACTTCCTTGTGCCAAGAGCACCCCACACTTTCTGTTCTTGAACCCTCCACTTCATTCCCACTGCTCCTTGAACTGCTTGTGTTGGATCACATCCCTCTAGACTCCTCAAGAGGAAACACCATATTTGCCGTTTCTGTGACTGATAATCTCTAGGAAAAAGACTGAGAAACATATAATTTCATATTTGTTTAGTTGTGGTAAACAATTTTATTTAAATTGCTTACCTAAAAAGAAAACAATACAGATTTTGGTATTCCATTAAAATACTTCTATCTAAATTATTTCCCTAGGGAAAAATGTTTTTAGTATCTTAATAAAAAAATAATCTGTGTATAGTAATTCTCAAATATTGGTGAGCATATAAATTACCCAAGACACTCTCGAGACTGTTCCGGTGTTCTGTACTCTCTCCAGAATGCAGCCTGAGGGCTTACAGAAAGGGAAGTGTATCATCTCCTTCATGTTCCTTCTCTTCAGCCCCTCAATGGCTTCCCTGTTGCCCTCAGAACGCTGGCCGCCTGTAAACACCTCCCCTTGAGATTGCCTTCCACCCTACACCCTGTGTCCTGCTCTCTCCACACTATGGCTTTACAGTTCTTCCTTTAAGGTGTCATGGCACGTCATCCCTGGGGTGCGAAAGTTCTTACTTCTCTGCCTTTATGCCTGAGTTATCACTTCTTCAGACATATCTCTGCATCTTTCTCATGAGGATAAAATTCCCCTCGTCAGAGAACTTGCTGGAAATTCACCTTTATATATGTCTCCAGCATTCCCTGTAGTGCTCCAGTGGATGAACAGTCAGAGGTGGCTTGCTTTTTGGCATGCAGTGGGCATCTCATAGGTTCTTGCTAAGGAAAATGAATGCATCATACTGAGTACAAGGGGAAGCTGGATTAAAACTTCATATTCCTAATTATGAATATAATGATAATAACAATGGTAATAATAATATAGACATCTAGGGTTTTATGTGTAAATCAATGGGGAAGGTGTGAGTGGAGGTTAAGGTATATGGGTTACAGTTACCTGGTTAGGCTCTGAACGTCAGTAGGGCTATCACAGCAGTCTTATGCCTGTTGGGTTACATGCATAACTTCCTACTATCAAACATATACTCATGTGTGTGTATGTGTATGTGTGTATGTGTGTCTGTGTATGTGTGCATGCACACCCTCCCCCCAACTTGCTTCTGTATTTTTTATATTTACTTATAAATGTCCGTTTGAATCAACAGAACATAGTTTCGCAGGTTGAAGGTAGAAAAAAGAACTGTACTCAATTTCCAGCCTATTTGTGAAATCTATTATAGACATCATTTGCATTTTTAAAGATCAAGTAGAATGCATACTAGATGATAGAGTACTGAGAGCTTCTGTGGGATGCAGTGAGGCCTATATGCCCTGAGAACTCTCTAGTTACAAGTTTACCTTTCTCTTCAAATCCCTCACGAGGGAGATTTCCTTGTTTTGTTTACTCCTCACACTCATCATCTAAATTCAGTTTCCTTCCAACCAGTTTAAGTTTGTTGATGTGAAAGACCATTTATTTTGTATTCTAGGTTCCTGTCCGCCAAGTCCAGTTTGGTGAATGGGAGAAAATGATTAAATTTCACCAAAATTATGGACATAAGATGAGATTAAAACAAGGATTGGGGTTGGAGAGTTTAGCAACCACATGAACGAAGTTCCATCCACAATATTAAAAAAAAGAACATATCAACTGTTCATCTTACACTTAGAACTTTTAAAATTCAAATGTTTTATTTTTCGAGAATTTTATACATGAGTACTGTATATAAATATGCCTCCTTCTTCCTCCAACTCCACCATGGCCCATACCTACTTCCGTTCAAACTCATGATATCTTAAATTATTGGTACATATACACATATACATATACACATAACACATACCACGCACACATACACGGGTGCACACGCATATTTATACAAAACCTACTGAGTGTATTTAGCATGGTATGTGTTTAGGGCTGACACTTGGGATCAACTAATTTATCAGGGAGCTTGCCCTTGGAGAAAACCAATTCTTCATCTCAGCAGTCACCGACTGCTTGAAGCTCATTATCTAGGGATGAGACCTGATGAGATTTCCCTGACCCACACTGGCCATTACGCAGGGCTTTTGGGGGCAATAATAGTGCTGAAAATTTATGGGTGCAGCTTCCCCATCATGCCTGGAAGACATTGTCGAACAGCAAGGAAACCTGGTCCTGAGGTTCTTGCAAGATCCTGTACCTCTGTTTCCCGAGGCTTCAGTATAGGGGATGTATTACAGATTTAGCAATTTGGGCTAGCACTTCATGATCATTTTTTGTTGTATTTTCACCAGTTCTAATGGTCTGTACCTGTTGCAAAATAAGCTTCTTTGATGATGATGATGATGATGATAACTACACTTAATCTGTTAGGATAAGGATAAGTATTAAAATACAACTTGGAAATTTCATTGCTTTAGGCAGATGGCAGCAGTAGTTCTCTGGGTAGCTGGTGAGGTTTACAGTATTAGGTACAAAGCTACTCCTATCGAGTGAAAAGTTAAATCCTATCAGACTATTGGTTACCCCTAAAGTATCTCCTGCTATTTTACTATTTGGGATCCCTTGCCAGGATGGTCACTATGATTCAAAGGCTGTACAGCCAGGGAGGACTGCTGATTACTTTTCTCTCTTGGAAGCTTTCATAGCACCTTATGATACTGAGTTCTAGACATCAGAGAAAAGCTTTCAAGTGAGTTCTAGACTGGATCCTCCTAGTCCTGTGTCTAAAGAGTATGGCATCTTCTGTTTCTGGGAGGCAGTCAAGGGCAATGGCGAGAGACTATCTTGTTCTGGAAGTCTCTTGGATTCTCCCATAGTCAATGATTCCGAGAAGATTGCTCGTGACTGGAACTAGGGGTTTTGCTAGATAGTCTATGGCTCATATTGGGAATATTATCACTTCAAGTAGTACAGCTTCACTGAAACTCTATTCACATACAGAGAGAGAGAGAGAGAGAGAGAGAGAGAGAGAGAGAGAGAGAGAGAGAGA
>BDUI01000018.1:956282-968482 GCA_002335545.1 Apodemus speciosus
TGTGTGTGTGTGTGTGTGTGAGAGAGAGAGAGAGAGAGAGAGAGAGAGAGACAGAGACAGAGACAGAGACAGAGACAGAGAGAGAGAGCGATATGAAACTATGAAGGGGACCATGATAGAGGGGAAAGACTGTAAGTGGGGGAAGAAAGAGAAATGGAATATACGTGACATCAAAGTAGAAGGTGCGACTATTTGGTGGCCTAAGAGACTAGCAATGATGCGGCAGGCAGTGACAGAGGACAGCAGGCGTGACAAGTATAAGGATGACACATAATCCTATCCTATATTCTATGGAAATACCACAGCAGTCGTACTATATTGTATACTGTATACACAAAGTTTAATTTACAAAAGAGACAGGGCCAAGAAAAAATAAATAACAAATTAACAGACCCACAAAAGGATTCAGAAAATGAAATTATGGACATGAAATTAAAAATAGCTTTGATTAATGTACTTGAAAAGTCTGATAATAAGATCAAGAATTCTTTTAGAATAATGGAAGCTATTTTTACAAATCAAGTGAAATTCTAAAATCTATATGGACAACTGAAGAATGAGAACTGTTTGTCATTCAGCTACAGGCAAATGCTAAAAAAAATAATAATAAAGTTCTGCCAAGGAGCTCCAACCAGAGAAGACTGTTTCCAGTAGCACTGCTCTTAACAGCCTAGGAACAATAAACAGGCAAGGGCTGTTCAATCAAAATCTCAGTATACAGTGTGATAATTAGCACACCACAGGGACACACAGCACAGACAGATCCACGCTGCAGGTACAGAGTCCCCTGAGCCTAGTTTTACTAAATTCAAAATCAGGTATGATTAATCTGACAGAAGCGAGGAGGGAGAAGCCACAATCGGGTGAGGTCAGCGGCGTGTTCATGATATTTTTAGTGCTCAAATTTCTTGATCGGAATGGTGGATACAGAGGTACAGAAATGTGTCCACGCTGCTGTAATCCCACAGAGGGAATATGTAAAATATGGTGTGCTTCTATATTCATATAAAATAATGACAATATAACCTATGCTTCAATAAAATGACTATTGAAGATAATTGGAGAAAAAATACTTTTTTAATATTAACTTATTAACTCACAGATAAAACCTCCCCAGCCATAAATTCTTTCTTTCCATTAGCTTTAACTTGTGTCATGTGCCTGATGTACCTGAATTCAAAAGCTAGTGGTCCAGTTTCTTCGGAGCACACATCTGCTGTGTGGTTCTATGCCAGCAGAGAAGGAAAGCCACCGGAACGGGCTGTGACCGCTCTCCCTCTCCATAGTCATATCCCTTACTTAGCCTATGAGGGTCACGGCTACATAAACTCCCTTCAGATTTCCAGCCAACTTCCGGATAGGCTTCAGCTTAATGTGCTCTCCCAAGACACTCCTTCAGTTTAAAAAATGTAGAGGCTCCTTTAAAAGGTTGCTTTCTCTTCTTCCACGCTGCATCCTGTGAATTTATACCTTTAAAAAATTTTTGTCTGTATCATAATTTTGATAGGAGCTTAAAAAGGATCAGATATTAAAACAGGCATTTAGCTTGCTGAGCCTTCCTTTTCCTTATTTATATTAATCAGGCTGTGATTAACTTCCTGTGAGCGGATGGAAATGCATGTGGCATCTTATCAGAGGGCTTTGTCTTTTACAGTACCTTCAGCTGTCGCCTCTGAGTAACAGAAAAGATGAGCAGGTTGTGATCTGCTTGTGATCTCTCTGGGGGACTGTCAACATGCACGCCTATGTTTATTATTGAATGACATGTTCAGGCACAATGCCCTGTTAAAGACCCACATCCAGGAGGAACAGGTTAAAGTGCATAGAGGACTTCTAAGAGATCACCTCTGACATCCTGCAGGAAGCTCTGCTTCCAGCTTCTAGGAGAATCAATTTTAATAATAGAATCCCAAGTAAAACTAGAAGGGAAACATTAGTAATCCTTCAGAAGGTTGTGTTGTTTATAACCCTTCTAACAGGTGTGTGTGTTAGCATGTACATTCTAGACTACTGAGTAATCTGCTGATTATATTAATCAAGTTAAGAATTATACACATATTCCAGTCTTTATACAATGTGAGCAACAACTCAAGTTTCTTTCCATTTCTAACACATTCATTAGGAAATTATTATTGCTGTCAAATCACTACATGAGCCAAACGCAGAGTAAGAAGAGAGCAAAGAAACTGGAGCTCCTGGGTCCTTAGCCATCTGCACATCCTTCTGATTTTGGTGGCTTTCCTATAAAATGTGTCCTGCTTTTCAAAACAGAAACCACGCAGCCTCCTTTGCAGCATGTAATTTGGGCTGCATAGATCAGACAATTATGATAACATGTTCACTCAATGGAGAGAAGCATTAAAAGAAATCTACTTCTGGCGACGCTGGCATGAAAGTGGACACGGGCTGCTATAATCGAAATTCCTGAACCTAGAGTCCAGTCATAGACTTATGATTTAGGGAATCTGCCCAGCTGCAGTAGCTGTAGGGAGAGGGATAACATCTGCAGAACAGTCTTGTGGTGGAAGCAAGCTAGATTTATTCCTGGCTAGAGACTTGCAAGCCTGCTTTTCTGGATATCCTTGTTATATTGTACATTGTCCAGTGTTTTGAAAAAAAAAATTCCTCTACTTTTTCAGCTACCTAAAGAGAATTCTGTTTGCAATTAAGTTCCAGCTCAGAAGGAAAGTACTATCACAAACAAAAAGAAACAAACATGAAACAGATATGTTTTGTTACATTAAGCTGTAGCAAACTCATTTGACCCAGAACAAGTTAATATGATTATGAGCAAAATTACTTAGTAGAACAAATCAAAGTACTGAAAGGCACACATACAACTTCACAGGCATGGATAATGTTAAAAATGCACAGAGCTTTCTCGACTTCCAGGAACTTACATCTTCGACATATTCCTTAACAGTCTTCTGACTTCACTGGTGTCTGCTACAATTTTCCCTCTCTCACCTCTGATTTTATTAATTTGTATCTTTTTTTGATACATGGCCTAAGGGTTGCCATTTTGTTTAGTGTGGGTCTCCCTTCCCTTATGGGTTATCGGTCCACGAAGGTAAGGAGGGCAGGGGCAGGGCAGGGGGTTGTGGGGTGGAGGCGGGGTTCAGAATGGCAGATAATCTTCCGGGAGACGGCTCCCCTGTATCAGGGCGACCCAGGGCTGTGTAGATCCTGAGGGCTGGGTAGGGATTTCCAGGGCGGGTATACTTTATTGGCTAGGGCAGAGGTGCCGGAAATGCTTCATTTGCATTTGGAGGAATTCCAAGGACCTGCCACTCAGGTTCTTATCAGCAGAGAAGAAATTGAATCTGTAATTTGGCCAAAGACTCTGTGACTGCCCTCAGAGGTGGGAGAGACAGAGGCCATGTGCTTGAGCACATAGGGCGGGGAAAGGGAGCGTGGTCCTACCTCCTGACCGTCTCAGCGTCACTCCCGTTCCGGGTCAGCTCCCCCAGCCACACGTACCCACACTTGAGCATTTCACAGAGCCAAGTCTTTGTTTCATCCGGATCACTGCATTGCTCGTTTTGTTTCCTTATCATTAAACTTGCCCTGCTGGTATTATTTCTTTATGCCGGTTTTGGGTTTGGCTTATTCCTGCTTCTCAACCTCTCCTTGTGTATTATTAACACACACACTTGATAAGTTGGAGAGATGGCTCAGTGGTTAAGAGGACTGGCTTCTCTTCAGGACTATTAACTTCAATTCCTAGGAACCATATCACAACCGCCTTTAATGGGAACCGATTCCCTCTTCTGGGCTTGTGTACTGACACATAACACACATACATAAAAATAAACATTTGAAAAAAGATATGAATTTGAGGTTTCAGTTGTTAAGGTGGGGATTTGTATTTATAAACTCTCCCTAAGTAACACTCTCATTGTGCCCACATGGTCTTTATGCTGTGTCTTTGTTTACACTCAATTCTATAATTTTTAAATTTTCTTCCTGTGTTTTTTCCCATTGACCAGCCATTATTTAATAGTTCAAACTTAATGAGTTTTTGCAGGCTTTTTAGTTTTGCTTGCTGAACTGAAAAAATTTAGAAAAAAAATCTAGACACACATGATATATCAATTATGAGTATATAAACTTAAATTGACCTGCAATAAACTATGAGATTGAGGTAGTAATAAAAAGCTTATAAGCTAAAAACTCCACACTCAGATGCATTTGCTACTGAATTCTGCCATACCTTTACAGGAAATCACCAATCCCCATGTAACTATTTTGTAAAATAGAAAAGAAAACAACAGTATCAATCAAATTCATTTTATAAAGTCAGTACTACTAGTTCAAAATAAACATACACACATAAGAAATAAGATTATAGGTCACTCTCCCTGATGAGCAGAGATAGGAAATTTCTCAGCACATTTGCAAACCACACACAAGTGTACATAAAAAGATCGCCAATGGTTGAATAAAATTTTATGGCATGTGTGTATCACATTTGTATTCTCTGTTCATCAGTTGATGGACRCGTGGTCTGTTTCTATTTCTTAGATACTGTGAAGAGAGCAGTGGTGGACATGTGTGAGCCTGTAACATGTAGCAGGACACACGTGTGGTGTGAGGGTGGATCAGCGGGGAAGAATAATGTGATCAAGCTACATTGTATAAATGTATGGAATTCTCCAAGAACAAGTAAAACTATTATATATGTAGATTGAGGTATTTAATATATACATGATAATACTATTATCTGTGGGTAAAAGGACAGAATGCAGTTAGAGATTGTGCTGTTTTAGTAAAATGGTAGTTGTAAGTTCTCTATGATCCGTGACTTCACTCGTCCTGGGTAGCTGGCTAGATTTCCAGTACCAAGCATGATTTCCCTCTTGTTGAGTGGGGCTTAGGGCCAGTGGGAAAGTTGTGGAATGAATCCACTAACACACCATTCAGGTTGTCCTGCCGTAATGGTCACTGCTGGGGTTCACAGGACTGCTGTCTCCCTTGGAAGCCTGTATTGCGCCTTCTGGAACCATGAAGACTAGTCTTCATGGGGGAGGGACGCAGGTTAGTTCCAGCTCAGGGGATGCTGGGATGCTGGGCTCTGTGAAGTGTGTGATGTCTTCAGCAATAGAGACACACCTTCTGCTTCTGAGGGACAACAAACAGCAGCAACAGCCTGTACTGTCTCGGAAGTCTCTCGGCAACTTGACAAACAACTCCAAAGACGGCTTCCTAAGCTCGGTGCTTTGCCTAGATGGCCTATGGCTCTCGGAGGGAAGGAACGCTGCTAGTCCTGGAGAGTATATTTCATTTAAACTATACATTTATACAGACTTATTAAGTTCATCATAGGGGTTTTAAGGTATGGAGTTAATAATATGATTCCCACGACCCTTTGGCCGTCCTTATGCGACTTTATTCCCCTCCATCCTTCTGTATTTGTCTCCCACACCTAAGGCTCCGAGATCATGCCTGAAGTGCGAGTAGGAAGCATGTAAGAGCCAGAGGGACTTGCTGTGACATTATGTCTCCTAGGAATGTCAGAAGCTGCCCCCAAAAATTCCTACCCACACGATTGTTTCAACCCGAGCTGAACAAGGAGAGCGACAGCCATGCAAAGGTGGACAGGTGGACACTCTGTGCCTTGACCCTACGCAAAGAACCAAAGGCAGCTACGGAGTGCTTGGTCAGGCCTATCTTTAGGTTATTGAATTCTTAAAAACTGGGTTTCACAGTCAGTAAATAAAATTCTGTGTCCCATGAAGACATCTTTAACTTTTAGTACTTAATAATAAATGTTTTTTGAGATAATATAATTATATCATTTCCCCTTTCCCTCTCCTCCCATACCTTTGTTTCAAATTACATATATATATATATACGTATACATGAAATGTGATGAGGTGAATCAGGAAAACAACCCCATTCACAATCACTCCAAATATTATCTTGGAAAAAACATAAATAAAGAAGTAAACGACATCTACAGTGAGAAACTTGAAACATGACAGGTGGAAAGCTCTCCCAGGCTCATGGGTCAGCACAATTAATCTCATAAAAATGGCCATGCCACCAGAAGAGAGACATATATTCCAGCAATCCCCACCAAAATTCAGATGACATCGTACATCTGTATGAAAATGTCAAGAACAGACAAATAAAATAACATTTAAAAAAAATCCAATGAAGCTGCCTCAGGAGGCAGAGGCAGGCAGATTTCTCAGTTTAAGCCTAGCCTGGTCTACAGAGTGAGTTCCACACACAGAGAAACCCTGTTTTAAAAAAGCCATTTCAGGTAGCAGCATGGATAAAAGGAGGCATGTGGAGGAAGGAAGACAACTTGCAGCTGCTCATTTGGTCTTCCTGCCTGCTGCTGCTGCTGCTGCTGCTGCTGCTGCTGCTGCTGCTGCTGCTGCTGCTGTCACTGCCGTGGATGATGATGATGGTGATGATGATGGTGATGATGGTGATGATGATGGTGATGATGATGGTGATGATGATGACGATTCCTTTGCTCCTATTAGAGTCAGCATGTCCAGGCTTCTGTCACTGACTGAGGACTAGTGACCTACACTCTAAGTGTTCTTTGCCAGATTGGGATTGATAAGACACCTAACCCATGTGACTGAGCAACTCCTGGGCTGCTGGCTTTTCCCATGTAGGGTAGCAACCTTGGACTTCAAAATTAAAAAGGCAACTAGTCTCAAGGACAAAGCAACTACCTGGTTCTCAGTATCTCGGATATGAAACAACCATTGTTACCATTTCACAGCGAGCTGAAATAATAATTTCTTTTAAATACACATACATGTGCACACCCACGCAGATACCTGCACACACACGTGTGCGCAAGCGTGTGTGCAGCTACACACAGACAGAGGGAGAGAGAGAGGAAAAGAGAGTGCTCTGCTAGGAAAACAATTGTAAAATTAGCACGGGCACACAGAGGACACTGACACCCAGCAGTCCCGAGCGGAGGGCAATGCTAGCAGCCAGTGAGCAGCGGTGTCACTGCTGTCACCATGTCTGCCTTTAACACTGCATGGCACAAATCACACACACAGACCCCGAGAACAGAACAGAGCAGCAGAGTCAGAGTTAGGCCCAGAGAACTTTAGCAAAATGACCTTTGACAAAGATGCCCAAATCACAAAAAAAAGGACGGGGGAGGGGGGAACCCCAGCCTCTTCAAAAAAATGTTACAAAGAAAACAGGATTATCTACACATAAAATGGTGCAATGCGAGAATGTGCCAAATGGATACTATTCAAAACTGTTTAAAATAAAAGTATTTTGAAATTAAAAACAAAGAAACAAACAAAGTCAAACTGTATCCCTAAACTATACAAATATTAATAGAGGTCTTCATTGTAATACTTAAAGTAGTTAGAGAAAAATATTGGGAAAACATTTCAAAATACAGGCATCAGCAAGAATTTTCTTAAAAGGACTCAGTTAGTCTAGGAAACAATAGCAAGAAGAGGGAAGTAGGATTGCATAAAATTAAAAAAACCCGCTCACACTCCAAAGCAAACAGTGACCTGAGTGCAGGCTCAGCCTGCAGAACCAGTGACTAGCTACAGAGGGTTCCCATCTAGAACAGCACAAGAACCCCAGATCCAACAACTCAATTACTAAGTAGGCTGATGAAACAGATGGTTCTCCAAAGAGAGCGTACAAAAGGGTATTATTAAACATGAAAACCTGTTCAACACTTCTAGCCACGAGGCATTTAAACTAGAGTGTCTGTCTTGACTCCTGCAGAAGGGCCGGCATGGTGGGGACCACAGAAATGCGGGCAACTGTGGGCAAAGGATGGCTTGCATGCTGCAGCTGGCACTACAGTCTAGCCAATACCGAGACTCTTTTCAATGTAGAGATCTTTTATGTCTACAACTTACATTTTTATTCTAAATTAATATTTATCTCTTACATTTCTCCTAAAGAGGAGTCCCACCCCCCAAACCTGAAAAGAAAGCGTACCATCTTTATCAGCCGTCTCTTGAGGCTTTGCTTTTAAAGTGAAGATCTTTCGCAGCTTACAGTTAGCAGAGACGATAATTCCATCCAACGACTGGAAAACAGCTCCTTTGAATATCTCACTGGTGAAGGCGACCAGGTCAATGCACAGATTGCACCACTAAGACCAAGAGAAACAGATGCAAATTAGTGCCCTCCGTGGGTGGCACTGAAGCAGGGTTCCGCGGCGCCACAGCAGCGCTAGCTGCCCCTTCTGTTTCAAGTTTTCCTCAGGTGGCCTTGATTCTCCTCCACTGCCGCCAGCACCTGAACGACACACTGTTCAGCTGACTGTGGCACTCCCGTCTGGAACATGGTGGCAGCTCTGGGCAAACAGCTCTCTTGTGTGTGGGCACCATGCGAGTGGGGCGCTAAAGGCAAGTGCTTTACATCACTTAAAGTCTCAACATTAGAGATAAATAGCCTGTTGCTTTTTTCAAGGGGATTAATTTGATTACAATTAGATACTTTAGTTTTGATTTTTAAAGGGTAGGGATTAAATTAGATGCTTGGTTAAATGGTGCCCAGTACTATCTACTTACAACCAATTAACCTATTATACAGAAATAGATTCTTCTAAAGGATTTGTAATTATGCTGGGTGTGTGCCAATTTTGAAGTACTCTTGCAGGTACTAATTCCAGCCCATTACACAATTAGATCCCTTAGTACTTCATCAAATAAATTCTATGGTCTAACTGAATAAAGAAAGAGGAAAAATAACCATTACTGAGAAATCAAGACATATTTAAGAGTGCAAGATAAAAGCAGAAAAATAATTTCTGAAGTTAAAACAAAAGTAGTATTAAACTTCCATATTTCACTCTTTGAATCTTCAATGGCTTTTAGAAGGAGTTTATAATTAAGACCTTTTCTAGGAAGGATATTGATTTTAAAATGGAGGCGAGCCCAAGATCGACTCAGTAACAAATCAGTAAGAAATTGTACAGAGTTACTAATTAAACCAAAGAGATTTGTTATAGATGTCTTAGCAGGAAAGTAACAGTCCTAGGCAGCAGACTACCATGGTCGCTTGAGTACAGAGCCTGGGGTTAGCTAGGAAGGAAGTGGGTCTGAGTGTAGTTGGATAATGCCAATATGCTGGATGATGACATGGGCGGGGAAGGCTTTTTGGGGTGGGGAGTGGCTAAAGCTTGTGGGGCCAATCTGTGAAGGCCCAGGAAGGGCAAGGAAGGGCACCTGACATTCTTTACAGGGCAAATGTTTTTGAAGTTCTGCAAATATAATGTGCAAATGCAGAGTTGGGAAGTTAAGTTTTGGTCAGCTTTGATGTAGGAATGTTCTGAGTGATGGAGGAGATCTGTTAGAATGAGTTGCAGCTAGGTCAGACTAAAGCTTACTGTCAGTCATGCAGGTATGATGTGAGAAGGCTGGTCAGAAGGCTGACAGGGGAATTATTAGAATATAAGACCCAAATCCAATAGATGGGCCCATCCGGGGGATATTGATGGCCTGATGACGTCCAGATCATAGGGAATGTAAGTGTGGGTTTCCTTATCCATTAGTGGATTATGTCAGCAGTATTGTTCTGTAAATAATAGTTCCTTTTCCTAAAAGACGTAACATGTCCCTATTCTCACTAACTAGTTTAAGGCACCAGGAATGAAACTAATTCTTCCCTCAAAAACACTGTGTAAGTATTAAGTGCTGGGCGCTGGCCTTACCTCTGTAGATATTATACATAGGATAAACACACCTCAGTCCTCGGTCTCAGGAAGATGCAGACATGTGACTTCTACTTTAGCACAATTACCAGAGGGGGTGGTTAGGATGGGTTAGTGTCTTAGTTATGGGCTCTACTGCAGTGATGGGGACAACATGATGAAAACCAGGCAGTGGAGGAAAGGGCCTGTACAGCTTCCGCATCGTCGTCCATCACTAGAGGACGCCAGGACAGAAACTCAGGCAGGGCTAGGAACTGGAGACCAGAGCTGATGCTGAGGCTAGTGTGGCTTGCTTCCCATGGCTGTCTCAGCCCGCTTTCTTAGAGAACCCAAGGACTGTGCCAGCCACCAGGGGCTGCGTCTTCCCTCACTGATCACTAATTGAGGAAATGCCTTACTCAGGGAGGCATGTCTCCAACTGAGGCTCCTTTTTCTCTGTTGATTCTATCCTGTGTCAAGCTGACACACAAAACCAATCAGTGCAGTTAGTTGAGAAAACATTACTTAAAAACCATTTAAATCACCGTCATACATGCACATGAAAGTCCAGAGCTGTTAAAGTTTTACCTGCTCATACTGTTATGTCAGTAACTGTTTATCTTCTCCATAATTTACTCTTCGTCAGTTTCAAAAATGAATTCACCTCTTGACCCTATTTCAGGAAAACTTGCTTTCTAGGCTTCATCTTCCCTGGATTATCTTCTTTCGCTTACTCTCTTTCCCCTCGTATTTCATATTCCAAGATTTTATTAAGTTATACATGATGAAGCTAAGTGATGCTCTGTAACGACTTTCCCTTCCACTGCACACCTGTCCCCCCATTTATATTCTGAGTTAAATGACTCCCCAGTTTCCTATTTCTGGAAAGGCCTGAAGCTGTCACTCAGTTTGGTTGTAAACAAGACATGTGCCAGGTCCAGCAGACAGGTGAGCATGCTCATTACTTCACCCCAGGCCCTGTTGCAGAAACTTTCCTGTCCAATTTCATCAGTACAGTGATTGGATGAGGAGATAGGGGTGGAGCTAGGAGTTGTAGGACCCCACTTGAGCAGAGCAGAGCAGAGCAGGAGAGACACAGATATCCACTGAGAAAACATTACTTAAAAACCATTTAAATCACCGTCATACATGCACATGAAAGTCCAGAGCTGTTAAAGTTTTACCTGCTCATACTGTTAATGGCTTCAGATGTATTTTCTGGTGTTTTGGAGGAGTTAAAAAAATAGGGATAAGACCTTTATCATTGTAAATTGGCATTATGAAATTGGGAGTTTCTTATACATGCATATATTTGGTTAACTATTCAAGTTTAGGAGTCATGCTTTACTGGATACTTGGAAGGAGTGGGTGCTGGGCAGGAGTGTGGGACTCCCACCATTTACAGAGTCTATGGTGGAGAAGAAGCACAGCTGGGATGCTGTGAGAGCGAGCTAGAAGGGATTGGCTGAATGGCAACCATGACAGCCATGCTGAGTGGGACCTGCCGGGACTCAGTGCAGAGGCCTGGTGGGTCCCTGCAGGGTGAACATTACTAATTAATTATCTGTACAAGGCCCTTCCTTCATTCCTGCTTATCTGAACTCTGCTGTGCGCCATACTGCCAGCTCTGCTGGGGAACTAGAGCCAAGCTCCTTCAGAGTCCTAGGAAACCAGTACGTGTCCATGACAGGAATAATGCTCTTCTTCACTCGACCTGGCTCATGCTTGTTGGGAAGTTGTCAACAGATAATGGCAGGTGTGTGTCCATGCATGGATATATGAACATATGCAACAGCCTTCATGCCTTCATGCACACACATGCATGCACACACACACTTTCATCTTTTAATCATTAAGCAAATGTCTGAGAATTGGAAGCTTTTTTCCATGGATCTACCACTAAGAAGTTGGATCCTAAGAAAAAAATGGAGAAACATTTCACAAATCCACCTTGGCTAGAGCAAATAGAAATACATTCACACACACACACACACACACACACAAACATTCTAGATTAGACAATTTTATAAAGGATATATTTTTATAAGCTTTAACAAACTACTCGATATTCATAAAAATGTTAAGAAGTATGCTACAAACTTCTGGGAAAAAGGATAAACTCTTTACTCCTAACAAGAGGATTATATGAATCATAGTTGATCTTTATAAAATATGTTTTCATTATTCTTTGTGGTATTATACATTATTAAAGTCCTTATGCTGCTTGGCATTTTCTCAATCTTTAATTACTGTATTCCTATATACAACTTTAATGTAGCAGGAAAGAACTATTAACCTTAAACATTTGTTAGAGTTTAATTCATAGGCAACAGAAAAAAATCTGACAGTGGGAAGACTGTTATCTTCAGTATGTTTCTGAGGTTCACATTTTAAAAATCTTAGTGAACATTCAATGTACATTTTAAAACAATGTATATTCTGTAGTCATTAGGGATACAGAAAATGTGGTATATATACACGATGGAGTACTATTCAGCCATTAGAAACAATGAATTCATGAAATTCTTAGAGAAATGGATAGAGC
>BDUI01000018.1:977793-991831 GCA_002335545.1 Apodemus speciosus
TTAGTTGTTTGCACCTATGTGTTTAGACCCTGGATGGTTTTGCTCAGTTCCTTCACTTGTTTGTTTGTGTTTTCCTGCAATTCTTTAAGAGATTTTTGTGCTTCCTCTTTCATGACTTCTGCCTGTTGACTCAATTTCTCCTGCATTTCTTTAAGCGATTTTTTTTTCATTTCCTCTTTATTGGCTTCTGTCTGTTCACCCATATTCTCCTGGAATTCTTAAATAATTTTTGTGTTTCCATTGTAAGGGCTTCTAACCTATTCATGTTCCCCTGCATTTTTTAAAGAGATTTCTTTATGTCTTTTTTGTGTTCCCCTAGCAGCATCATGACCAGTGCTTTTAAATCCAAATCTTGTTTTTCTGATGTGTTGGTGTATCCAGGACTTGTTGTGGTTGGAGAATTGGGTTCAGATGCTGCCATATTGCCTTGATTTCTGTTAGTAACATTCCTACATTTGCCTTTTGCCATCTGTTTATCTCTGGAGTTAGTTGGTCTTTTTGTTACTGGTTGGTGTTTGAAGCTCCTGCGGGCCTGGAGTTTGGCACTGCTGTAGCAGAGGATGACCGTGCTCCCGAGGTGGAGACTGGAAGGTTTCCACTACTGGGCTCCTAATTACCACCTCAGCTCTGCTGGGCCGGACCCAAGTCTCCTCCTGGCTTGCTGCTTGGCCCGCAATTGGCCTCCTGCTGTCTCCTCCTGGCCTGCCTAGGTGCCAGGTCTTAAGAATCAGATCTTTTTCTCCACTGATCTGGGCTCGTCTGTTAGATCTTTATGGTGACCTGGGCTCCTCTGTTGGTTCTCTATGGCGACCTGGTCAGGCCACCAGCTCCAAGATGGTGGCAGGTCTCAAGGCTCTGTCTAACCGTGAGATCCCCTGCAGGAATGGAACTTCCCTGGTTGGACTGCTGGAGCCTAGATGGTGGAGCTTTCAGTCCACAGGGCTCTGTCTGGTTAGCTCTCTGTGGTGCCCCGAGGCAAGGTGGTGGCCTCTGCTGTAATCTAGGCACAGACCCACTGAGCAAGTTGGTGGCTGCGCGGGTTGGTACAGGGACCACTCACCGAGCTGATCTGGCTCTGTGTGTAGGCAAGAGCATGACAGGGTAGTCGATGTTAGACTAGGACTTTGTCCATGCCTATGGCCCCGGTTGCCAGCTGTCTACAGTGACCGGAGGCAAGATGGCGGCCTCCTATGTCTTCCTTTTCATTTCTGATTTTGCTAAATTAGATACTGATTCTGTGCCCTCTGGTTATTCTGGCTAAGGGTTTATATATCTTGTTGATTTTCTCAAACAACCAGCTCCTGGTTTGGTTGATTCTTTGTAAAGTTCTTTTTGTTTCTACTTGGTTGCTTTCAGCCCTGAGTTTATTTTCTGCCATCTACTCATATGGGGTGATTTGCTTCTTTTTGTTCTAGAGCTTTCAGATGTGCTGTCAAGCTGCTAGTGTATGCTTTCTCCAGTTTCTTTTTGGAGGCACTCAGAGCTATGAATTTTCCTCTTAACACTGCTTTCATTGTGTACCATAAGTTTGGGTATGTTGTGGCTTCATTTTCATTAAATTCTAAAAAGTTTTTAATTTCTTTCTGTATTTCTTTCTTGACCAAGTTATCATTTAGTAGAGTGTTGTTCAACTTCCATGTATATGTGGGCTTTCTATTGTTCTTGATATTATTGAAGATCAACCTTAATCTGTGACGATCTGAAAGGATGCATGGGATTATTTCAATCTTCTTGTATCTGTTCAATCTTGTATCTTGTATCTGTTTTGTGACCAATTATATGGTCTGTTTTGGAGAAGGTACCATGAGGTGATGAGAAGAAGATATATTCTTTTGTTTTAGTGTAATGTTCGATGCATAGCTGTTAAATCCATTTGGTTCATAACTTCTGTTAGTTTCACTCTGTCTCTGTTTCGTTTCTGTTTCCATGATCTGTCCATTGATGAGAGTGGGGTGTTGAAGTTTCCCACTATAATTGTGTGAGGTGCAATGTGTTCTTTGAGCTTTAGTAAAGTTTCTTTTATAAATGTGGGTGCCCTCGCATTTGGAGCATAAGTGTTCAAAATTGAGAGTTTTTCTTGGTCGATTTTTTCTTTGATGAATATGAAGTGTCCTTCCTTAATTTTTTTGATGACTTTTGGTTGAAATTCAATTTTATGTGATATTAGAATGGCTACTCCATCTTGTTTCTTGGGATCATTTGCTTGGAAAATTATTTTCCAGTCTTTTACCTTGAGGTAGTATCTGTCTTTGTCACTGAGGTGGGTATGCAGCAAAATGTTAGGTCCTGTTTATGTATTCAGTCTGTTAGTCTATGTCTTTTCATTGGGGGAATTGAGTCCATTGATGTCAAGGGATATTAAGGAATAGTGATTGTTGTTTCCCATTATTTTTGTTGTTGGTGGTGGAGTTGTTTATATGGTGGCTATCTTCTTTTTGTTTTGTTAAAAGGGTGTAGTTTCCCTCCTGGTATTGGAGTTTTCCTTTTATTATCCTTTAAATGGCTGGATTTCTGGAAAGACATTGTGTAAATTTGTTTTTGTCATGGAATATCTTGGTTTCTCCATCTATGGTAGTTGAGAATTTTGCTGGGTATAGTAGCCTGGCTGGTACTTGTGTTCTCTTAGGGTCTGTGACATCTGTTCGGGATCTTCTGGCTTTTACAGTATCTGGCAAGAAGTCTGGTATAATTCTGATAGGTCTGCCTTTATATGTTACTTGACCTTTCCCTTTACTGCTTTTAACATTCTTTTTTTGTTTTGTGCATTTGGTGTTTTTGATTATGTGATGGGAGGAATTTCTTTTCTGGTACAATCTATTTTGAGTTCCGTAGGCTTCTTGTATGTCCATGGGTATCTCTTTCTTTTGGTTAGGGAAGTTTTCTTCTATTATTTTGTTTAAGATATTTACTGCCCCTTTAATTTGGGAATCTTCACTCTCTTCTATTATCCTTAGGTTTGGCCTTATTGTGCCATGGATTTCCTGGATGGATGTTTTGAGTTAGGAGCTTTTTGCATTTTGCATTTTCTTTGACTGTTGTTTCAATGTTTTCTATGGTATCCTCTGCACCTGAGATCTCTCTTCTATCTCTTGAATTCTGTTGGCGATGTTTACATCTATGACTCCTGATCTCTTTCCCAGGTTTTCTATCTCCAGAGCTCTTTCCCTTTGTGATCTCTTTATTGTTCCTACTTCCATTTTTAGATCCTGGATGGTTCTGTTCAATTCCTTCACCTGTTTGGTTGTGTTTTCCTGTAATTCATTAAGGGATGTGTGAGTCTCCTCTTTAAGTTCTTTATCTGTTTACCTGTATTCTTCTGTATTTCTTTAAGGGAATCATTTATGTTCTTCTCAAAGTCCTCTATCAGCAACATGAGATGTGATTTTAAGTCCAAATTTTGCTTTTCTGGTGTGTTGTGGTGTCTAGGACTTTTTGGCGTAGGAGTACTGGGTTCTGATGATGCCAAGTAGCCTTGGTTTCTGTTGGTAAGGTTGTTGTGCTTGCCTTTTGCCATCTGGTTATCTCTGGTGTTAGTTGGTCTTGCTATCTCTGGCTGGGGCTTGTCCTTCCTGTGGGCCTCTAAGCCTGTGTTAGTACTCTTGGGAGACCAGTATTCTTCTGCCAGGACCTGTATATAGTAGGCTGTGGAATAGCCACAGCTCCTGGGTGCAGATGGTGACTGGAAGGATTCTGACCCAGCTGCTCCACTGTTTCTGTGCCCTGTGTGTGCTCCTAGCTGGTCCTGCTGTGGACAGTTATTAGAAAGAAATCGGAAAGCTCACCTCCAAACCCAGGAGTGAGAGTGCTCCTGGGAGACCAGCTCCCTCTTGGCAGGACCTGTGTGTAGAGAGGGCTGTGGAGCAGCCCCTGCTCCTGGTTGCAGATCCCAAGGCCTTTTCATAGTTAAAGTGTTGAGGCAATCAGGGATGCAAAGCCCATACCTAAATACTATAAATTCAATGTAAAGGGAGGCATTAGCTAACAACAAATTAAATGAAGAGAAACTTAAAGCAATTCTCCTAAAATCAGCGAAAAGATAAGGCTGACCACTCTCTCCCTATTCAATACAGTACTTGAAGTTCTAGCTAGCACAATAAGGCAATCAAAGGAGATCAAGGGGGATACAAACTGGAAACAAAGAAATTAAATTATATGTTTTGGCAGATGAAATGATAGTGATGGCCAAAATTTTACCAGAAAACTCCTAAGCTGATAATTACCTTCAATAAAGTAGCTAGATACAAAATTAATTCAGAAACAATCAGTGACCCTCTTTTATAGAAATGATAAGTAAGCTGAGTAAGAAATTAAAGAAACAACACTCTTCAGAAAAGCCACAAATAATATAAAATATTTTGGTATAACTCTAACCAAGCAAGTGAAAGATCTGTACAACAAGAACTTCAAATCTCTGGAAAAATAAAACTGAAGAAGGTATCAGAAGATAGAATGATCTCCTATTTTCATAGATTAATAGTAAAAATGGCCACTTACAATCTACAGTTTCAATGTAATCCCCATCAAAATTCCAACACTATTCTTTTTAGACCCAGACAGAGAAATTCTTAACTTCATATGGAAAATAATACACTCAGGATAGTGAAAACTGTCCTATAAAATAAAAGATCTTCAGGAGGTATCACCATCTCTGATCTCATGATGTACTATAGCACAATAGTAATAAAAAAAACCCTACATAGTATTGGCACAAAACCAAACAGGTTGATCAATGGAATCAAATCAAAGACACTGAAATAAACCCACATACCTATGGATACTTGATTTTTGAGAAAGAAACTAAAACCATACAATAGAAAAAAAAGAAAACATCTTCAACAAATGGTACTGGTCTAACTGTATGTCTGTATGTAGAAGATTGCAAATAGGTCCATATTTATTATCCTGCACAAAACTCAAGATCATGTGGGTTAAAGACCTCAACATAAAACCAGATACACTAAATCCAACAGAGAAAATGGGGAATAGACTTGAAAACACTGGCACAGGAGCCAATTTCCTGAACAGAACACCGATAGGCAGTAAGATCAACAATTGACAAATGGGACCTCATTAAATTGAAAGGCTTCTGTAAGGTAAAGAGCACTGCCAATAGTACAAAATGGCCACCTACAGAATGGAAAAGATCTTTACCAGTCTTATATCTGACAGAGGGCTAATATCCAAAATATATAAAGAACTCAAAAAATTAAACATTAACAAACCAAAAACCTAATTTAAAATTCCCTTAGTTATCAAGGAAATGTAAATTAAAATGACTCTGAGGTTCCCACACTCTCCAAAATGTCTAAGATCAAAATCTCAAGTGAGGGCACATGCTGGCAAGGAAGTAGAGCAATGGGTAACACTCCTCCATTGCTGATGGGAGTACAAACTTGTACAACCACTTGGGAAATCAGTCTGGTGGTTTCTCAGGAAATTAGGAATAGTTCTACCTCAAAACCCAGGCATACCACTTCTTGGCATATACCCAAAAGATGATCCACCATACCAGAAGGACACTTGTCTAACTATGTTCACAGCAGCTTTAATTCAAAACACTCAAAAACTGGAAACAACCCAGATGTCCCTCAACTGAAGAAATGTGGTTCATTTACACAATGAATTATTACTCAGCTATTAAAAAAAAAGGACATCGTGAAATTTGCATGCAAATGGATGGAACTGGAAAATATCATCAATAGTGGGACAACCTAGGCCCAGAAAGACAGGCATGGTATGTACTCACTTACAAGTGGATACTACACATAAACTACAGCAAAACCATTCTACAATTCATGGACCCAAAGAATCTAAGTAAGAATGAGGGTCCAAGGGAGGATACTTGAATCTCATACAGAAGGGGAAACAAAATAGACATTGGCAATAGATGAAGAGAGGGAAATGGGTGGGAGAGGGGACAAGGAGGGGTATGGGCTTGGTGATCAGGTATGGGGAGATCTGGGGAAGAAGGAGAGGGCTGGGAGAGAGAGGAAAATTGGTGGTGGTGGGGATCTCTAAGATAAGTTGTGGGAAGCTCTTCAGAGGATGTGGGGGGTGGTAACCATAGATGAGACTCCTAGCAGTGGGGGATATGGACCCTGAAGTGGCTACCCTCCTGTAGCTGGGCAGGACTTCTAGTTGCACAGAGGGGGACACCAATCCATCCATAAAACCTAAGACTTAAAATGTGTCCTACCTACAGGGTGTGCAGAAATAAAGATGGAGCAGTGATTGAGGGAATCGCTAATCAATGACTGGCCCAACTTGAGACCCACCCAGTGGGAAAGAGCCAACCCATGACATGATTAATGATACTCTACTATGCTTGCAGACAGGAGCCATGCATAACTGTCTTCTGGGGGTCTTTCTCTAGCAGTTGATGGAAACGGATGCAGAGAACCACAGTCAAACACTAAGTAGAGCTTGGGGAGTCTTGTGAAAGAGTTGGAGGAAGAATTGTGGGAGCAGAAGGGGTCAAGGACACCACAAGAAGACCAGGTAGAGTCATCTACTCTGGACCCATGGGAGCTTGAAGATACTGAACCACCAACCCAATAGTATGCAGGGGCTTAATCTTGACGTTCTACACATGTGGGGCACATGTGCAGCCTTGGTCTTCTTGTTGGTCCTCTAACAATTGAAGTTGGGGGGGGCAATCGCTGACTTGGATCCTGTTGCCTACCTTCAGATCCGTTTACCCTGGGTTGCCTTATCTGGCCTCGAGGATGCACTTAGTCCTGGTGGGACTTGAAGTGCCAGGGTAGGTTGGTACAGGGTTTGGTAGGGGTTGGGGTCCCCTTCTCTGAGAAGAGGAAAGGGTAATGGGAAAAGAGGGTAGAACTTGGAGGAGAGGTGGGAGGGAGCTGTGATTGGGATGTAAAGTGGATAATTAAATAAAGGGAGGAGTCTTGCCATTTTGCTATACTGTATTTGCTTTCCCCCTTTGTTTCTTTTAGTTTTTCATATATTTTCAAGTTCTTATTTAAGTTTGTACACATTTAGAGTTGTCAAATTATGCCAGTAATATATTTTTCTATGACAAATTCTTGAGAGAAGAGAATTACTTTGGTTCATATTTTAGAAAGTTTCATATTTGCTGGGTCCATTACAAAGCAGAACACTATGAAGTGAGAGGTTGAGGAAAACCGTCCACCTCACTGCAGCCAGAAGTGAAGAGGAGACAAGAAGGGGCCAGGGCAAGACATAGCCTTCTGTGAAGTGCTGTCAGAGACCCACCCCCTCCAACCAGTGATCCACTTACCCAACAAACAGTCCACAGACTCACAGCTTCCTCATATAAGAAACAACCATCAGGCCGGAGGCCTTAAGATCAAGTACACACTGAGGAGTGTCCTTTGCTCATCTCCCAGGCATTTCTCACACACTGATGGTTACGATAGACAACTGGGCTGAGAGGATGGCTATGCAGATAGAAATAGCTTGCTATCCAGTGTGAGGAGAACCCCAGTACTGAGGGTGCTCTGCACATGACCTATAAAGGGTAATGATGAGCCTTTTCCCAGCTCACTCCAATTCTTGGGAATGCTTTTTTTTCTTAATACACTGTTTTTATTTCTATTATTCTGTGATCTGGTACAACTCTTGGTCTTGGGACTTAAAAACCTGGCAAATCACTGGATGTTTTTCAAACTCTGATCCACACTTGTAACAAGATCTATAGCCAGGAAAGATCGTTTTCCATTCTGCAGGCTGACTCTACAAATGTTTCCTCCGTGGTGCAGAGTTTTTAATTTCATGCAGCTTCATCTGCCAGTTTTCACTATCTTAGCTCCTGGAGCTCTTTTCAGAGAGTTCTTGCTTATGCCTATGCACTGAAGTTTCCTCTTCAGCAGAGTCAGGGACTGAAGTCTTACACTAAGCTCTTTGATCCTGGCTGAATAGTTTTATATAGAATTAGCAATATGGGTCCTGTCTCCCCTTTACATTTAGATATCCAGTTTTTCTTTTACCATTTGTCGAAGAAGCCATCTTTCTCCAGTGCATGTTTTTATCACCCTTCTTGAAAATGAGCTTTCTGTAGCTGTGTGGGTATAATTCAGGCCCTTGGTCCTATTATGGTGATTCACGGATTTGTTTTTTGTTCTTGTTACCCTGGCTCTATAGCACGACTGCAAATCGGACATTGTGACATCACAGCATGTTCTTTTTATTCGTTTGCTTTGAGCCTTTTCTGCTTCCATGTTCCATAAGAAATTACTGCTTTTTCTATGTCTATTGTATATTCTGCTACTTCAGGTTTAGCAATTTTAAGTTTTCTGTTGAACTCTTTAGGGTCTCCTACAAACAGGATTATATTATATGCAAACAGCTACTTTGACTTTTCTTTTTATCTTCCCTTTTCCCTAATCCAGCTAACCCTTCAAGCACTATATTGAACAGAGGGGTGAAAGAGGGTAAACTCATCTCATTTCTAATTCCAGGCAGATTTTAAAGTTTGGCTTTTTGGGCGACTGGTCTGTCATACTTATCCTTTTTTATACTGATGTCTGTTCCTCTTAGTCCAACTTTCTTTAGGTCTTTCATCCTGTAGCAATACTGTACTTTGTCAAAGGTCCTTCCTGCATCAATCTGATTGATTGATATATTGTGCAGGCCACTTTTATGTCATGGTAACACAAGCAAAATTCATTTTGGAAGAGACAACCTCAACTGAGAAAATTCCCCCACCAGACTGACCAGTTCACCCTGGGAGGTGCCACCCTTGGGCAGGTGGTCCTGGATGCTACAGGAAAGCAGGCTGAGCAAGCCATGGGGAACAAGGCAGTAAGCAGCGTTCCTCCACGGCCTCTGTTTCAGCTTCTGCCTCCAAGTTCCTGCCTTAAGATTCTGCTCTGACTTCTCTGAATAAGATGCTCCAACTTCTGAGATGAAATAAACCCATTTTTCACATGCTTTTGGTCATGGTGTTTTAGTACAGCAGCAGAAACCCTAAGACATGTCTTGTAATTCTATCATTCCTGGAAGGAAGGCCAATCACAGTAAATGATCCAGTTGATGAGTAGCTGGAATTCAGCCTGCACACATTCAACTGAGAAGTGCTGCAACTGTGTTTCTACCAGGAGCCTGGCCTATAATCATATTTGTCTTGTATTCTTACCTGATGTTTAATAAGAGTAATATTAATTGTATAAAATGAGTTTGGTAGCAAGTTTCCCTTTTTGCTTTATGGAACAGTTTGGGGAGCACTGGCTGTACTTCTACAAAGGTGTGGAAGAATGTGAATTCTGGGCCAGGCTTCCTTTTAGTTCAGAGATTTATTATTAGCTGTGTGAGCTGGTCTCCTTGATCCCTCTTAGGTATACATGGTGCAGACGGCTTGTCTCTTTTTATGCTTTCTCCTCTTTAACTTAGAAAAGCACCGTGCAAACTTTCAGAGATGCTCCCTTTCCCTTCAGCTGCAAGCACTGGACACCAGACGCAGAGCACTCCAGCTGTGACTGACCCTCTGAGAGGGTCTCCGGCTCGGCTTCTCAGACTGGGGCTTCCCGACTCAGAGTCTCTGGAAAGAGCTACAAGTCCTATTTGGGTGTCACCTTCCATCTTACGTCCCCACCCCTGCATGTTACATACTGCTTCTTTCACTTTGTATCTTTAAAACATCGTTTGTTGTGTATTGGATACTGTAACTGCAGTGTGACCTAGCTTCTGAATTTTACTTTAAACCACCAAATCCTGTTCCCAAAGGAAATTAAATTATTTGTAAGTATTTCCAGTTTGACAAGCCACGTCTGGTATTTTCTTTGAATAGCAGTGCTGTTTGGCCTGGTTTCCTATGAGTAATTGTGTAGTATTATACTATCTTTAAGAAAGATCATATTTATTTTTGGATTCACAAGCATTTAGTAAATTAGTATTTCTTTAATTAAAACAAACCAGTGCAGACATTCATTTTCAATAGCACAAGTTAATGGACTCATGTCTGGAGAAAACAGCACATTTTTTAACCTAATATTAAGTGAGCATTTACTATGAGTTTGGTATTGCTAATACAAAACTCATTAAGCTCAACCAACTCTATTGGGCAAGTTCCACCACTGATCCTGCTTAACTGACAAGAAAACTGAAGTGCTGATAAAAGCACAGACTTGGCCTAAGGGTCTGCAGTCAAAACACAACAGAACCAGAATCTGGATGCCTGCAATTAGGCCCTAAGGCCCACACTCCACTCCCAACACATCCTTCTTGCGTACATTCATTAAGAACAGGCGGCCTTATAGTCCATCTGTTTCTACACTGCCTTTGGATTGGCAGGGCTTCCTCAAGCCCCTGACGTCATCAGAGGACAAGCTCTCAAATACATGCAGCATCTGGATTAGCCTGACAGGAATAAAGAGAGAAAAATGGATATTTAAAGACTGACATCATGTAGGTGAGATAAAACAGTTATAACCCGTAAATAACTGCCATGAATACGCTGGTGGAGACTAGGTTATAAAGATGTTAAGAGACTAGTTGATAAATATTAGATAACCTTGGGTCTGAGTACGCCTGCCTCTTTCATTCCCTTCCCATTCAGTGGTACTAAAGAAATTAAATATTGTTAAAAAATCCAAATATTGTCTCAGAGGGAAACATGATGTTTGAGAAAATGGGGCAAGATGGTCTGTGGGTACAATATACTAGACCTCTAGCTTGTATTAAAATCTATAACAGATGTCACCAGAATTTAGTTCACAGGGTATTTTATCCATTTAAATGAGAAAAACTAGGTGTCTGAGTCAGAAGACAGCTAAAGAATTAGCATGGTGATTTACCACGTTGCTTTGTTCTTTCTCCAGCAAGTGCTTTGTTTTAAACAACATCTCATAACTGAACGTCCCACTCAAACAATTTCGTTTATTAGACATTATAACACATGTTTTATCAGAAGCAAGACATTGATGTACATCTGACACCATTGGAAACTAACTGAACTTTGGGTAAAGAAGAAATGAAATGGATTTCGGTGAATCCTGACAAAGTGGGTATTTCCAGTGTTTAATATGATAGTTATTAATTTTTAAAATTGTTCTTGCCACAGAGAACTCAAGTTAAAAATATAAATTGCTGTAATTTAAAGGTTAAAGTGAATCTTTATAATTAAAAATACTATGGAAAATAAATTTGGAAGGTTAGCATTTAAAGATAATTGAAAGAGAAAATGGCCTATATATAAATATTCAGATTAGTATGGCTGTAAGAATTTAATTTTATTGCCTGTTGGTATTTAAAGGATTTCGCTACAGAACAAAGGAGAAATGAACATTCCAGCAATTCTATTTTGAGTCACGGCTGTCCCAGGAAACAATGAGTAAAGGGAGACCTCTTAGTGCACTTTAACCACTGAGAGGACTCATGCATTCAGCTCCTTTAGAAAAGCTGTGGGCTCAGATTAGGAAATCTGAGATTGTCTGTAGGGGTCAGAAGTCAGGAATCTGTATGAGGTCTTCCAACTTTTAAATGTTACCTGAAGTGCTTGTAGAATGCCCAATTAGGTTTGCCATCAAGATAGCTACAAATGATAATGGATAGGAAAATGTGAATACCTGGCAAAACAAACAAAACAAAACAAAAACAAAAACCAACCAGACAACAATGAAAACTAAAAACAACCCTCGGCAGATATCATACCAACAGTGGGCAGTGTTGTTTTTTTCTTTCTTTCTTTTTCTTTTCTTTTCTTTTTTCTTTTTTGTTTTTAGCTATTGTATTGGGTTTATATCTACCACCCACCCAAGCCTTATTCCACCTAATCCCTTCTAACTCCTCAACACTAGGTAGGAAAGACAGACCATTAAAGGGAAAAGGAGGCACCACAGATCTCTTTAGACTACTTCCTGCTGATTAGAGGCATCCTGGGGCAAGTCCCATCTTCATTATTGGAATACCCAGCAATCCAGCAATAGCAAACCAGCAATCCAGCAAATACAACAGAAGAAACCAGCAGCATCAGAAACCAGCAGAAGCAGGGGCAGCCACCTCCACACCCTCTCGTGGCTCTTCCACTTAGACCCTCTTGAGACTCTCCAGAATTAAATTAAAATTATGTGTGGCTGGCTGGTGAAAATTACGCCCCTGCTAGTGCATGGAGCAAATCTTAATCACCAGCTATGGAGCAGCCTCTTATCCCAGACCTGTGATAAAAACAAAAACATATTCACACAACATAAATGGGTTTTTTAAAGAAACTAAAATTCTCACTATAGGTAGTGTTGCTTCGGGGATGGCATCTTGGGTGCAAGGGATGTGCTTAGCTGCTACTTGGATAGAAACTGTCCTTAAACACGCCTCAGCTTTAATTGAATGAGACTCAGTGGGAACACGCGTGTTAACTGGCCTCATCATTGTTGCACTGGGAGGAGAATGAGCAAGTTCTTAGCATTGATTGGAATATTCCTGGGCACTGTGCAGTCACCAAGCACATTACAAAGCCTATGTGATTTGGCTGCGAAACTCTCATTATTTGTGTACCATGTACTGACATGAACTAGGGCTAAAGGCTCAGTAAGGACATGCGCATGGTCTGGTGGAGGAAGCAGGCAGGTAAACAGGACCATTAAATCAAAGGCGGGTGAGCAGCTGTGTGAAGGGCAGAGTGTGACGGTCCCGAGGGCTGAGAGCACAGTGACAATGATCCCACGGGCTTTACAGCCGCAGCACTCAAAGTGCAAGCAGCAGCCGTGGCCTTCTGCAGGGCTAACTGCACTCCACGCACGCTTCTGAAGCTCTGCTGTTACACAAGGAAGTCCCGACATCTTTGTGGTACATGCACTTTATATACTTCATATTATCTGTTTTTATAGACGAGGAAATGAACATGAGATGTTTTAAGACTAGCAATGCTATTACTATAATTTTATTAAGTTTTGAGAATTTTATACATGAATACTGAATGTACAACACTAAGTCCCTATACATTCCCAAGTGCTGTATCCCCTCTGAAATCTGTGATGCTCTCTTCTTGAATTCCCATTGTTACTTATATACATACATACACATTAAATTAGGATATGCACATAATTAAATATGAATTATATATAAATTATGGAAATTACATATCAATAGACACATAATCTATAGGATTCATTTAGTGTTCTCATATGTGCACATCTCCAAGGATGACCCGTTGTAAGGTCGTGGGTCTTAAGGCCGCCTTGCCACAGGGCAAAGTGCTGGGAGTTTATGCTTATCCTACTGCTGCTGGGGTGGGTGTGGGATGTAGGGAATCACTGGGACACCACTCTGGGGGTGGGAAAGCACAGTCTGAGACTGGGGAGGCTGGAGCTGACTCAGGGCTTCCTGCGCCTGTGGAGCGGAGGCTGGGGCCAGGGGGCTCTCAGACCCTTGGACATCCAGGTGCCCCTGGGAGTCCTGAAGAGCTGAGAATGAAGGGTGGGCCTGCAGGCTTGGTCTAGCCTGGGGCTGGGGGTCGGGGGAGGGTATCTTTGGCTGGCTCCATAGTGATTGTCCTTGGCCTGATGGCAGTGACAGGCTTCGTGGTGGTTGTGTCTGGAAGCATAGAGAGGCCTTCTACGGGAGACGGGCCCGGGGCTCTGTAGGCATCGGCCTTCTCCAGGACTCCCCACGCCTGATCTCCATGAAAAGAGGCAGTCCATGGTTCTCAGGCGTTTATTGTCATGGCAGAAAGTGGATGTGTCAAACCTTTGCTTAGGGTGCTGGGTTCCTGGTTCTCCCTGATTACATGTCCTCCAGTGCCACACAAATGTGGTGCCCTGCATGAAGCCTGTGGCTGGCCAACGAATAACTTCTTTTCCTCTTACAGAACTGGTGGTCTCTCTCTCTAGTGTGCTTCCTTCTCAACTTTGGTGACATTGCATTTGAATAATATTCTTTTACCTAGTGGATGTCAAGGGACAAGGATGAAAGATGTGTATTTTATTCAGTTTTTTTTTTTTTTTTGGTTTTTTCGAGACAGGGTTTCTCTGTGTAGCCTTGGCCGTCCTGAACTCACTCTGTAGACCAGGCTGGCCTCGAACTCAGAAATCCGCCTGCCTCTGCCTCCCAAGTGCTGGGATTA
>BDUI01000018.1:995685-1037423 GCA_002335545.1 Apodemus speciosus
ACACACACACACACACACACACACACACACACACACACACACACACACACACGCTGGGCATTGACCCAGGGTCTGGTGCCTGCTGCTAAGAAGGCACTCATCACTCAGCTGCATCCCAGCACCTTTGTTCCTACTTTCTTATTGGTATCTTTTAAAGTATAGTTTTGACTTTAAGATTGTCTGAAGTATCACACATGAAGACACACCCACCCTTTGCTTTTGATCAGAACAACATCTAACTTTTAGGAAATCCTGTCTGTCATTACATACTTTTATTTTCCACATTAAAAAATAGAACAACAACAACAACAACAACAACAACAACAACCCTTGCCTAGTATAAACTAGCAAGCACACCTTTCTGTTTCTTTTGAGCACTTTCAAGGCTTACTATTTTGCATGTACTCTAAGAACTATCCCCAATTAGCTTCTCTGTGTCGTATGTGATATGGAGGTTAGTTCTTTTGTCTTGTATGTGATATGGAGGTTAGTTCTTCTGTGTTGTATGTGATATGGAGGTTAGTTCCTCTGTGTCCTGTGTGATGTGGAGGTTAGTTTCTTTCTTTTTTTATGTTTTCCGTTGTCCTATTAACATTTCTTCACTTTTCCTTCTTCATGGAGATTCCATGGTCTTTGTTGAAAATGAACCGACCATATTGCTGTACTCTGTTTTCTATTTCTGTCTTGAAATGCTTGAAGTTGGGTAAGTATTTTCACACAAGGCTTATGTATCTTTATTTTAAATGAGGCTTATTCGCTTGCACTAGTCATGGGGGCTCAAAGGCATGGCGTCTGTACAGCTCAGTTGTGGTAAGGGGCCATGGTAGATGGTGGTGACGTCACACTCTCAGGAGGAAGACTGCAGTTTGAGAGAGCAAGCCAGAGAACAGATTATGAGTTGGACTCACTGTTTGAACAACTCACACTTGGAAAAACTCAAAGTCCCACGAACAGAACCTTAACCCTTTTGAAGGCATCACCTACACATCCCCCCATAAGCCCCCACCTCTTAGGTCCATATTATCTCTCAAAACACTAGGGTGGGGGAATATAGGAAATGCTGGAGGACAAGCCATACTCACTTGACACTGCACAAAGGCATATGTGGATCTATTTCTGGAATATTCCATGATCAACAACTTTTTTCAGTGTTCATTTGTTTTTTCTAGTCCAAATATACTCTTTTGATTATTATAGATTAATTGTAAGTCTTTGGTATTATTCCAGGCTTGTTTAATCTTCTCTTTGCTTATGTACCTGCTTTTGATTAGTGCAACTTCTAATTTTTAGTAACTCCTGTCTGTCTAGTTATCATATTTAAAGTTAGTTAATTGGTTATAAAACATTGAATCTAAAGGTTGATTTTGGAAAAAAAATGTTGAGTTTTCCAATCTAGTCATTAGAAATACATATGCATCAATCAGACCTTGTCTAATTTTTCTCATATTGTTTGTGGTTTGCATTTTATAACTTGTGTACATTTTAAAAAGGATTTTTGGGCACTTGGTATTTCTTGCACAATTGGAAATATCTATAATTTTATATTATGGCCACTTGCTGCAGGCAGGCCTTGTTAGTAGACACTGCTGCATTCATTTGTGTGGTCAGCTGCTGTTCTGTACATCCCTAAGGATTTGCTACATGATCATGTCATCAGTGTGTAAAGACGCTTTGGTCCTGCCTTTCACTCTTTAAAGTTTTATTTCATTTTGTTTCATTATTACACGGGTGTGAGAATTTCTAGGACTACAGTTATAAACCGGAATGAACGGTGCCAGAAGAGAAATATTGAGAGCCCTATCATGTGCCACGACCTGCCAAGCATTTCCGCGAAGCTGCTTATGTACTCCTCCTGATACTTCTATGAAATGAGACTCAGAGTTCACTGCTTACCACAGGTGAGGGCCTCAGAGACACTGAAAACCTGATCGGGATCTCACAGCTAGCATGTGTCAGAGCCCGGAATTCTAAAGCCTAAAAAGGTAAGACAAGAGGAATAAGGCTAAACTATTTACAGGTAGATTTGACAGTTCCAAAGAAGAGCAGTTGCTTGGTGTCTTAGTTAGAGTTCCTATCGCTCTTATTAAACACCATGACCAAAAGCAATGCTGGAAGAAGAGGGTTTATTAGCTTACAGTTCCCTATCACTGTCCAACATGAAGGATGGCAGGGCAGGAATCTGGAAGGAAGATCTGAAACAGAGGCCATAGATGAATGCTATTTATTATCTTGCTCCTCGTGGCTTGCCTAGCCTGCTTTCATATATATTCCAGGAACCATCTGCCCAGAGGTGGCACTACCCACAATGGGCTGGCCCACTCACCCACATCAGCCATTAATTAAGAAACTCATCCACAGGACAATTATGAGAGGGCATTTTCTCAATTGAAAATTCCTCTTCCCAAATAACTCTAGCTTGTGCATTGTGACATAAAACTAACCAGGACACTTGGATCTGTGCTGTTGGAAGTTTGAGTGCTTGTGAGGAAGGAAGGCAGCAGGTGGGTACTCACTTCCCTTCACTATTATAAAATTCTAGAAAACAAGAGAGACAAGGTCGAAGCTATTTGTAAATACTACTGTCCAGACAAACACACTGTATTTACCACAGGAAAATGCTTCTGCAGAGTGTCTCTGATCTGTCTAGTACCACTTATGGTAAACAAAGAAGAAACCATAGACTTTTTGAAAAATATAACCTAAACATAAATAAATAAATTGTTCAAACAATGGTGAGAAACGCTCCTGGGGTACTGTATGGAGACTTCCTTTGTTAAATCTGAACAAATCACATTTAGAAAGGACTGGAAAGTTGTAGCAGTAACTAGATTTTTCTGTTCTAGCATTTACATCCTTCAACTTCTAAGTAAATATTGGCTGAAGTATCTCACTCTTAGAGTCTTTGGCACTCCAATCTTTTGGGCTATTCTCAAAATCCAAACTGCAGTATGCACTCTCTTTCAGAAACTCACCCCCAAAAGTAGAATATGAAATAGGGAAGCGTGTAAACATCTTGAGAAGTGATCCCATTAATCAGGACTAAGGGAATCGGGAGATTAAAAGCCAAAAGAGGGCATCTCAGTGGAAGAGGGCGTCGTCAGTGCTAACGCTATTCTATCAGGGCCTCTGAGACAGGTAAGAAGTATTATCAGTGCTGGCATTGTTCCATCACGGCCTCTGGAGGCACATTCATTAGACCCACAGAATGCACTTCTTTAAGACACCAAAGAAGGAGTACAAAGCCAGATTTTCTAGCCCCCAAAGTTGAAGCAACACCTCCAGGGACCTTGGCATCCTGTTGTATCCAGCCTGAGCAAGCTTGCAACAAATCTACCCTTCCTGCAGTGGCTTCGTGGAGGCGTGTCCACAGGCCATGGCAAGGCAGGGACGCTGGAGGGGCGGCAATGCCTGACCAGTGCGTGCTTGCTTTCTGCACACTGAACATAATCATGCTATTATTTTCCTAGTTCTGCATCTTCACTTCTCTTGGAAATCCCCTTTGCTCTTTGTTTTGCCAACATGAATTATAATCATTTATCAGAATTTGTTTTGAAATGCCATGTCCTTCTAGATAACGTCCCAAATTTCCAGATTAAAAAAAAAAAAGCACATTTCTTTTTACTTACTACAGTGTATTTTTACTTCTATTACTATTTTTCAATGTCTCCGTTTGATCTACACATCGGTACATATGCAATTTTATAGGCCATAAAAGGATGGAAATTTTGTATTTTCATAAGTGAGTAACATGCAGTTCCATGCATTTCAGTTTTATCATCTGACAGTCATGTTCTTATTGAATTTAAATGGGGTTACAGAATTTGTCATTTTTCTAGAGCTTCGAGAAAGCAGTCACTTTAACTTCCACAGAGACATCTGTCCTTAGGGCTCAGTGATTTGTCAAGTTCCCAGTGTTCAAGAGTAAGACGGGCAGACTTCTTCAATTTTGGGGAAAGACAATTCAGTCATCAATACTGGTTTGAGTTAAGTTTATACATGTTAGTTTTCAGGTATGAGTTCACACTAGCTACTGCCAACTAACTATCAGAAATATGTCCCACTGGGGGATGGAGGGATGGCGTCATCACTCATGTGCTTGCTGAAGGATCCCAGGACAGAGTCTGGATCCACAGCAGCTGTGGTAGTGTGTCTATAATCCTAGCACAAGCTGGGAGGGCAGAGATCAGCAGATCTCTGGAGCATGCTGGCCAGCCAGTCTAGGTCCCCTGAGATCTATCTCAAAAGACAAGATAAAAAATGGCTGAGGAAGACATGTATCATCCGACCTCTACATACATGTAACATGTGGATATGTACACATGTACTCATTGCATATACACAGTACGCACATAGAAATATTGCATACATGTTCTTCTTAATCATTTTGAAGCAAGATCTTCTGGCTTCAAATCCTGCTTTACCATATGTTATTTGAACAAATGTGGGAAATCAATTAATCTCCATGCTTTAATTTCTTCACTTGTAAAATGTAGACGGTGGTAAGAATCTATAAGAGAGCTGTTGGACTGCATTAGAGAATGTGTGAAAGATGCCTGGAGTGGCCTGACACAAAGAAAATCTCCCAAGGCCTAACCTTCACTGAGTTGCTTCTCTGTGGGTTATTTAATAAGCTCGTGGATTGGGGGCTTTTACGTTTTTTAATAACTAAGTTTAAGTGGATCATTCATATCTACAAAGTTCTCTACCAGTGACCCATCCCATCCTCCATAATGAAAAGTATGAACACTTTGGATTTTAAGTGATGGAATCCTGGATCCTGCTGCAACGAATTTATTGTTACAAACTTAGTGTAGCTGTCCCCACAGGCTTCCATGTTCAGTGCGTTTCCTGTATGTTTCTGAGTGCTACACCTGGTTATCATGGTTATTACAAAGATGATTCAGGAGTTTTAGTTAATCTAACTGAATCTGCTTGATGAGCTTCCTCTGCTAAAACACTAGTAAATTAGACATGTGCTCGTCTGTTTGTCGAACACTTCCTCAGTGACAAGGATGGGACGGATGTATGAGCATGCGTTCTAACGGGGAAAAGAGTAAGAGATGAAAACAGTTAGAGTGTGTCATCCCTAACAAGTGCTATGAAAAACAGACAACAGAGTGACATGAATGGAAAGTCTCTGTCAGTAAGGCATCTCACAGAAGATGGCGCTGGACAGAGTGGAAGGCAGGAATCACACACACACACACACACACACGCACACGCACACGCACACGCACACGCACACGCACACGCACACGCACCTACAGGAAAGGGCAGTCCAGATAGAACATTCTACAGACCTGTATGAAAACACGAAGAAAGAGTTGTTTCTCTGCCACAGTGGATCTTTCCATGCACCCTGTACGAGTGTGGAGGGAGGGACTTACTGAGCTTGAGGCTCGATGGGAAGCAGGCCACAGGCTCCATCTGCACGAGTGTGCCCTGCACAGAGGTTAGGGTTCACTCTACACCTAACAGAGCTCTTAGACCTAACCACTGTGGCTCTGACACTGGAGAGACTCTCCACAAGATCACGTGCCCAGCTAAGGACTAGGCCTCTCCATGTGACAGGAGCTTATCCACTGTCTGCAAAAATCAATATGCAAACCTTCCCCATCTCATAATCAAGAGTTGTTGGTTTCTGAGGAAAACAAAATCATGTGCTAAGCTTAAATGGTTCCGAAAGCAAGCTGAGTTGCTACTTTAAAAAAAAATTAAAATTAGTCATTCATGAGAGAAAGAATATAAATGCCTATGTGTGACTACTTCAAAGCTTCATTATGCGAGGAAGCTTTTTTTGGGGGGCAATTTAGTTGCTGTAAGGAAGGCCGCCTGTAAAGCAGCTCTTTACTTGTAATACAAGCTTGATTTCCACCACTTAAAACCTCCTGTGACCTAACGAACGAAGAGGAAGAAGAAACAGAGCCATGATGACTCTTGTACCTAAAGAAGCATTAAAAAAATACATGTAAGTTAAAATGCTGCTACAACCTCAAGCAAGCACTCATAGCTGAGGGTCAGCAGCAAAGAAGAAAAGGGAATGAGACCACGTTTGGGAAATAAATGGGGAGTCGACAGAAAAATCAAGCTAATGTGTAATAATATTCCAGAGATCAGCAGGTACATAGYTCTCGCAGCTATGGTCATTAACCACATTCATTCCAAACTTAACGTCTAGATTTGCAAACCACTTGAAAAGAGAATTACTTTTCAATTCAATCTTCGGTTCATTTTTTATATCATCATCTTTGATTGACAATTTTTTTTTTCACCCTGGCAAGCTCAGTACGAATTTGAGTGGATGGCAGCAACCTTCCGGGAGGGGCAGCGACCCCACCTAGTCAGTTTCCTTTGTGCAATCCCTTCCCGCCATTTGGGAGTGTTCGCTTCGGGCTGGGATTAGCTTATAGAACTGATGCCAGACTTCAAAAGACTGAGTTCCTTTACCAGAAGCATTTGTTCTTGAAGCCAAAGTGGTGTTAATGACTTTGATTTTTTTTCCTTATTATGATCTAAAAATTACCAACTTTAATGTACATTTTAGGCCTTAGCATACAGAAATAGTGAGATTGCAAAATGACATGACAAAATACATGGCGTCGTGTTTAGGTCTGTGATAACGTGGCTACAGATTGAAATTTCAAGGCAAGGACAAAATGGGTCCTTCTTTATCCAGTCTTTCCAGTTCTGCACGGTTACTAAGAGGACTTTTATTTTGTCAGTTTTCTCTGTATATCTTCTACTGAAGTTTAAACTCACTGAGCTCTCTTCTCCCTTTTTAGAAGAGAGAAACCATTCTGCCTTGTATGCGGTACTGGAACATGACTGGAGCCTTTGTCCCTTCTTTTCTCTTTCTCTTTTCCATCATCAAGGGACTCTAAGGAGGAAGCTGAGGCAGGAGCTGCAGCACAAGGCACAGAAGCACGCAGCTCAGCCACTCGCAGGCTCCCGATTCGCTGCCTTTCCTATACAGACAGGTCTGCCTGTGTGGACGGCACAGTCCGCCGTGACCTCTGCAGTAAAGAAAATGCCCCGCAGACACACCTATGGGGCAAGCTGATGGAGGCAATTCTTCAACCGAGGTTACTCCTTCGAAAGCATGGCAAGTTGATAGCAAGATTAGACATGGGAAAAAGCACTTGGTCTTTCACTATTAAGTATGATATACAAAGTCTTTCCTTGAGCCTTCACCTATCCTAATTTTTGGAGTCTTTATCATGATTATGTTGGCTTCATCACAGTTCATCTGTCTGGACTGAGGGGGTTGCAGTGCACATTTCTTTCTTTCTCCCAGTAGGGCTTACCTACCTTCAACATCATGAAGAAACAAAACATGGCCCCAGAGAGAAGTGGGATATGAAACCATCAGATACCAGTGTGAACAGGGACAGAGGAAAGAGACACCAGGAAGAAACACTATGTGTAGAAGTAACAGCTAAAACTCAACCATGTGATTGAAGTGTTAACAACTTTATATGCGAGAAGCTTGAAAACTCCACAGTCAATGAGGTAAAAACAAGCAACGCCTAAAAGGCTTATAACCCCAACTTGGAGAACCACAGCAGAGACAATACCAACAGTAACAAGAAGGAAATGGGTCACTGCACAGGAAGGATCCACATGAAGATTAATAGCTGATTTCTCACCAGAAACCAGTGACATCAGAGGTGGCAGGAAGATATTTAAAGAAAACTCTATCAACCCAGGATTCTAAATTAGCAGACCCATCAGTTAGAAATGGAAAAGAAACGAGGATATTCTAACATAAAGACAAATTGTGCGCGTTCGTTGCTGGCAAGGCCACCTTGAACAAAGAGCGGAAGCAGCTGGGCTGGGTTGGGCCGGTCGCCAGCTTGGGATGGTTTAGGAGCATCAAGGCTGAGAGGCTCCGGGGAGTCTATGAGGCGGTTTCTCCACCAGGTTAACCGAGGTGGGAAGACTCACCCTGGATATGAGGGCACCGCGCCACCAGCTGGGGTACACTCTGACTAGAAAGGGGGGAGGAAGCCGAGCAGCGGGCTTCAGTCTCTGCCTCCTGACTTTGGACAGTGGGACCCGCTGCCACCTTGTGCTCCTTTGCAAATCCTGTCATGAAAGACTGTCCCTCAAACTGCAAGGCAAAAGCAACCCTTCTTTCCTCAGGCTGCTCTGACAGGCGCGTGAGCAGACGGAGAACAGCAAGGGATGCAGTAGTCCTTCCGGCTCACGCAGAAGGGCAGTGCCCGGAACTCCCATGAAGATAAGAGGAAAACCAGTTACAGATGTCAGAAAATGGACAAACACGGAAAGCAGTGCTAAGATATTTGCTGTAGCTTCCCCCTCCATAGTCTCACTTAAGAACATAGCCTCTGGGTGTGGAGGTTGCATGCCTCATGAGGAGGAGGAGGAAGATACAGACTTTAAGGGGGACTTGGGCCCTAGTAACTTCCAGGCCAGCCCAGGTCACACAGTAAGACTCTGCTTCAAAAACAAAAACAAACCAAAACCAAATTTTTCTTACAAAGAAAAAAGAAAAGCATAAAATGGTAATTACAAGCCTACATTTGGGATTATAGAGTATAGGGAAGTAATTAGTATAATAATAGCACAAGGGAGGAGACAGACAACAGAAATCGTTTTTTTTTTTTTTTTAATACACTACTGAAATTAAGTTAATACTGGATAAGACTGTCATAAATTGAGATTTCGTAAATGTGGTCCCAGGATGTTCAGAGTAAACCCATCCTCCCAATATCTTTTTCTTTGGGCGGTGAGGGCGGGGTTAGTTTCTGAAATCTTTGATGCTGTTGTTTTAACTCCTCCTATTTGTGGCAGCTTCTGAGCAGTCCGAAGAAACAAAGACAGCATGGTTCACTGTCTTCTGTATAGATGCAAACGTCCCAGAACCTGCACTTTCTAGCACATAATTCCTTAGGGAAGCTGGAACTGTGTGTGCTTTGAGCTCTACCACACACTCTCTCACCTTCCAGACATGGTTTGCCATGGACTGCCAGTGAATTTAGCCTTTATTTTGGAAAGTAATCTTCCAGCTCTCCAGCCGTTTGTTCATATCTAGACCCAGAGCACGGTCTGTTCCATGCCATTGACTATTCTGTTTAAATGAAGCGTACCACCTTAAACAACCACTTTTCAAAATTTATAATGACAAAGGTACTTGGTGATCAAGTACATTTTTAACAAATCACAAACCAGTTACATTCCAAATTGTCACCATAAAGCACAGCACAAACTGGTTATTAAGGATTTCCAATTGTCAGGAGTTTTAAAAACTTGAAAACTTTTCTACTTCCCAAATGTGGAAATAATGAGTTTCCAACAAAGGGAAAAAAATCTGTCTGATGTTCTTAAATATCTTGAATATTTACTGTTTAAATATTTTTCTTCCCATTTCTGCTTTCCTGAATATAGCACCATAAGTAAAGTTGGCAACATATACATTCTCTTGTTCTATTTTTACATGATAATCTCACACCTCTTTAAAGGGACGATATTTCACAAGTACACAAACAGACACATATGTGAACACTTATTGTAACACTGACGTTAACCAGAGGTAAGGCTTAGAGGTGTACCATATGGATCTAAATAAACTAAACCACGCCATACTCCAGAAATATATGGCGACTATTAAAAAGGATGAAGCAGTTTACCATGTAGCAACATGGAAAGATTCCCAACATAGGTGAGGCAGAAAGCATCATTGTCACCAAACCAAGTGCCGGAGAGTGAGTGCCAGGATTCCGCCTTGGAGTAAAGGGAGATTTGGGGATGTCACAGACATGTATGCTTAATCTCTGGAGCTGTTCACAGAAATGTTAATACCTGCTCTTGTGGAAAGAGATTCTACCTTTCTTATTTCAGACATGCTATTATACAATATGATATTAATTGAAATTTTTTAAGCTCCTAAGAGCAAAGCATTGATTAACGCTTAACTATTCATTTGAAATAAAATACACTAAAAATATACAGGATAGTAACAAGCAATGTTGAAAAAAGGTTCTTTGCTATCTGAGAGTTTAAAAGTCTTTGCAGACCCTGGAGGGAGCCGTGGGAAGGGCTTCTCCACCAGGCCCAAAGCCACGCGGGAATCAATAGACTGGCCTTCGAGCTGGGAACACGACAATTTACTTACAGTGGCTTATTGAGTACTTGGCTCAATAGGAGTGGACATTTTGTCAATATCTTTCTAATGGATGCTGGGGGTGGCAGTTCAGCACTATAATATACAAACTGGAAGGCCATATGATAAAATTTATATGTCCCCAGAGTCAGAAGATGATCATCGGTAGCGGATCTACTGAAAGCCTCAAAACTTTTACTTCAGGGCTACTGGCTGCTCTGGATGTTACACATTGTGTTAATGGTAACACAACACTGGCGTTTTTATGTCCTTTTATTTTATAATCTTTTAGAAAATGAAAGATGAAATTAGACAATCTTCCTTTTAATTTGGACTAGGCTGGAAACTTATCAACACAAGCAACCTTCACATCAGGGTAGACACTAAGGAACTCGCTAGCTGAGCAGGATTCTGTTGGTCTGGGGAGTTTGAAATGTGGAGGTAACTGAAGCCCTTCTGTTCTGCAGCCAGTTTCTAAGGGTCCCCCCACCCACAAAGCCACCGCGTCCCTATGCGCCATACTGTGCAAAAGCGCTGTTCCCTTAACCAAATGCTCAGTGAGATGGCAAGCCTTGAAGCGTTAAAACAGCGTCTTTGCATGTGCTTTCTTCTTTTCCCTTTTCTGTAAACTGGATTTACCAACTATTTTTACAATATTCTGGGAGGAATTAAAGAGTGAATTCAAGCTGGACACGCTGCTTGCTGAGTGTCATGAATCCCTGTCCTTGGGACGGAAGCGGAGGAAGGCAGAGCTCTGTGAGTTTGAGCTTTGCCTGGTCTACACAGTGAGTTAGTTCCAGGACAATCAGGACCACAAAGAGACAGAAACAAAAAAACAAATGAAAGTAAACAAACAAACAAAAGCTGCAAAACAATGTGCATTCAAGTAGCTCCTAAAGGCCTAAAATGCCAGGAGCTCCGAAGTTCTGTTTTATGCGATAAAATCAAAAGTTATTTTTCACATTGACCATATCTACTCTGTCCTATTTTAAATGCTATCTGTATGCTGATAAAGTTGATTAAGATCTCTAGCCATGAGTTTTTTTCTTGAACTATACTGTTTTCTTGCCATCTTCCCTAGATATTTCTACACGTAATGTAATGCACTAAATTAAAGAAGTCCTTAATTAACAGCCGCCACTGCTCCTCCGCAGCCTGAATCAGAAACCTATCATTTCTGATTCATATCTCCTCCTTGAAGTCCGCCGGTTCCGGGTGGACCCATTCATTTCTCAGGCTCAGGCAGGGTGCCTTGGTTTCCCAATGATATAACTCCCCAGCTGGCCTTCCTCAGTCCACTCCTACTCCTGCTTCCCTCAAACCAACTGTCTTACTGGCATGCCATCTTACAGTATGAAAATGGTGTAACTCGGTGAGCCTCATACAACCCCGAGAACAGAACCAAATTCCTAGCTCACAGGGGCGTATAAATTGCCTAGTCTCACCAAAGAGGCCTCATTTCCAAAGCCAGCAACCTAGCAGGAACAGAATTCACTTCCCAGGGTTCAAACGAAGAGGTTCTCATGCACCGATGTGTCACGGATGTATGGGAAGGGTTGGCAAAAGTGAGGGAGCACAGTGAGGCGTCCCTCAAATCCCACCTGTGGAGACCATTACCATTCTCACGTCTTGATGGGCGAGGGAAGGCACTTAAAGCACTGTACCATGTTCTCACTGGAAGGATCATGAAGAGAAAATCTGAAGCAGAGAGAAAAAGGTCCCTGACTCTCCCTTCTTCTTGCCCACTGACCTCTGAGCATCTCTCATTTTCCTGAGGTCAGAGTCTGTTTCACTAATTAAGTCTGACACGGGAGGTGGGAGAGGATCACCTCCTGGGCTCCGAGTAGAGCAGATGGGAGAGCGGCTGCTGAGTGTGAGGTGTGTAAGAGGGACCTCCGCATGCACAGAGCTCACGGATGCTTCTGCTCTTCCGCTCGGCCCTCCGGACTCACACCTGATGTGTTCTTATTTCCCGGTGTGAGTGCCTGTGCCACCCATTCACCACAGTATGAGTTCGTCCTGATTCTTCAAGTCTTGCTTTGCTTTGTGACTGAGTCACATGTAGTTCAGCCTGACCGACAGCCCACTATGTAGCCAAGGATGACCCTGCACTGCTAACCCTCCTGCCTCCACCTCCCAGGGATGGGATCACAGGTATGTCATTGCGCCTGGCTTCCCTTCAAGTCTTAATGTAAATCTTCACACTTAAGAACTGTCTAAGAGGGCTGGAGAGATGGCTCAGTGGTTAAGAACACAGCCTTCCCCTTCGGAGGTCCTGAGTTCAATTCCCAGCAACCACATGGTGGCTCACAACCATCTGTAATGGGATCTGATGCCCTCTTCTGGTGTGCATGAAGATAGCAACAGTGTACTCACATACATAAAATAAATTAATTAATTAAAAACAAAACAAAACAAGAACTGTCAAAGAACTGCCATCCCAGTTAGTTTTTGTACTCTTCTGAGCATGTGACACCATTGGTAGCTACTTTACTTATTTATTTTTCTATTTTCTTTTCCAGACTATTAGGGCAGTGACAATCTGTGCAAAAATGCCCGCCATTCAAGGTGTGCATTGAATATCAATTGAATAATGCTGTCCAGATCATATGCCGGAATTGAAACTGTCTGTGGAGGTCAGGTATTTAAAGAAACATAATAATCTGTATAATTCTAAACTGAGGCTGCACGTAAGAAAACTCATTTAATCTTAATTTTTCCTCATAGCATGAGTTTATCTAAGAAAACACCCAAGCCTTCATATAAAGATTTGCATAAGTGCTAGATGGTCCGCTCTCTGTCCACAACAGAGGAAAGCGTCTGCCGCGGCCCCTGTGCTCTAGGACTGAACAACCGACGCGCCTAAAGGCAAGGCTGACGCCCATTCCCTATACTGATGTTTCCAGAGCAGTAGCTTACCATCGCCTGTTCGGGCCTGCAGTGGTCATGGTGCTAGAGTAATACTCATGTTGACAGCTTTATTAATTGAAGAACAAGAACACAGGGGACAGGGAGCAGTCTGGAGTGCTGGAACTCTCGGTTTCGGGGAGCATGTTTCAGACTGGGGGGAGTGGCGGAGGAGGGGGATGACGGTGACCCTCAGAGCACAGTCTGTCTACGATGGCAACCATACTTCCACAAGCCTAGAACTCCCAAGTATGTCTCTCACACGGCTGCCAGAGGAGCATCCCGAGCGCTGCTGTCTTAAGCAAGGGCAGCCAGCGTTCCGGAGACGGAACAGCAGGGGCTCAGTGCTGTGGAAGACGCGCACTGCCTTCATTTGCATGCCGTGTATTTCAAAGATGATCACAAGAAGTGGGCTAGTCCACTTACGCTCCGCTCCGACCTGCCTCCACACGGGAGCACGGGCAGAATTAAGGTGACGTTTGTACGCTGTCAGGAAAGGGAAGGCCTGGAGATAGCCCAGTTCTCGAAATAGTGAAAAGCGGCGAGAAAGCAACAGAGGAGCCAGAAGAGTGTCCCTGCAGGAGGAAACGCCAGTCACGTAAGGGTCACTGTCATGAATAAGCCGGGTGGCACCAAGTGGGGGGGGGAGACAACAGCAGTCCAGCTGCCGACCTAACTTGGATTCACTCACCCAAGTTTCCTTCCTATCACTCGTTCTCAGCGGGAACATAGGTGTGAATGTGTGACACCTCACACTCAGAACTTAAGATTAATTAAATAGCTGAGGTGAATGCTTTCTAAGAGCAAAATCACGCTCAGTATACAGAGTAGAGTAACTTCTGCATGACGTCAGCCATGCCAGAAAACATCCAGATGGACATTTCGGACTGGCATGTGCTGGCCTCTGCGGGTATCCTACACCTGAGAGTGTTCCAGAAAACAAACTTGCTGACAGTTTCCTCCCTTCTGAAAGACTCTGGGGTGCAGGAATTCTTGGACGTCTGTTCCCTTGTCTGCTGACTGAGGTGGTAGGGGAGGCGCACTGACACATGTGCAGGGGGGTGGAGGCAGGCAGCACACCGGAGGAGTGCAGGAAACGGAATAAAACCAGCTCTGCCTGCCGAGGAAGAGCAGGTTAGTGATTCCTCACCACAACCAAGGCTATAACTCTACACAGGAACCTGCACGAAATGGGGGAAGGGGAAGCCAGGACAGGTCGGAGAGCAGTCACCAGGTGCAGCCTGCCTTGGGAAAGCTGAGCCTGCTCCTTTTATAGACAGAATAAGAACAGATGAAGAGTAACCTCTTTGCAAGTCAAATGCCTTGGGTAGTTCAGTGTAGCAGTGAGAACCGATTAGTTCTGTCCATATCCAGAGCTTTGAGAACTGAGTGTTTCCTCACGTGCTTATACAGATGCAAAGCTCCTAAGGATCCAGCTACTTTTGCTAAACCAGCTTTGTACAGAAAAGGGCAGCTCTTGGTATGACAAGGCTGAAATTCAGGCTCGGAACTTCTGTCTGAGAGTGTCAACTCCACTTCCCAACTGGTATCTAAAGTCTATTGATCCCATCTTAAGTGGCAGCATTTCAGCCACTTGTGAAAAAGTCAGCTATCACCTGACTTGCCAAAGGCCTGCTTGAGATGCTGATATTCTGAGTCATATTATATTTGCTCCTGAGAGACAGGCCTCCACAAAAGTGAGATTTAAGGTCTTGTCCTCGGGTTTTTTTTCTTTCTTTCTTTTATGGAAAATCAATATTAGAAAAAAATGCATTTAAAGAAAATTCTGCCTGTTTTAAAACTCATAATCCTGGAGAGCAAATAGGTTCTGTCCAAAGTTCCAACATCAGGTGCCTGGCAGGGATGGTCTGGAGGGCTCTGTGCAGAAGGACTCACTGGCAGTGTGACAGGGGCATCCATGAGGAAGCGTGGAGCTCCTCTGCCATTGCCTTGGTAGAAAGCACAGCACAATGCCTACGCTAGCTGAGTGTGTATGTCTACAGGCATCCCCCCACTGAGTCTAGAACATGCTAATCCTGGTTTCCTCCTACAGTCAAGTAACCCTCAGGACGCAAAGTGAAGGCTGCCCAAGAAGTTACTGGAATGAATGTGAAGGGTGAAAGTGGAAGATAAGGTGTTCTCAAATTGCAGCAGATCAGGTCAGATCAGAGTGTGAGGCTTGGGCTGAGTCTCAGGAGTTCCCACATGCGGAAGAAAGAAGAAAGTCTGAGCTGAGGAGGTGCTGACGGTGAGTAAGAGCGATCTCTGACCAACCGACTGACCTCTGACCACGTGGCACTAGGCATACCACGTGGCTGCAGACAATGCAAGGCTGACTCATCAGCATAATGCTGTTTTCAGGAACTGTGGAAGTGATGTTAAATTGTCTAGGAGACCCTCTGTGGGGCAGTGCTGCAACTGGGTGGCTCTACGTCCAGTCTGCTCTAGCCCTCAGGGTAGCTCTTATCTGGAGAAGCCTCCCCACTGCTGCTTTCCTGCCCCACTCTTAATCTGCCCTTTTTCCATTTTAATTTTCCTAGATTACTTATTGAAGTTCAGTTCTATGTCTCTGTGTTTGAAGAATTTATTCAAAGCAGTTTGTGAGCTTCATACCTGCAAAGCCAGCACTTAGGCTGAGGCCTGACTAGTGGTGGTGGTGGGAGGTTGGGGGAGAGAAGGKGGGGGGGGGGGGGGGGGAGGGCGGCGGAGGCGGGGAGGGGTGCTGCTGGTGGTGGTGATGAGATTTAAACAACTATAAATATCAAAAACCTCAACAGTAAACACCATTGCACTCAAGGATCAGAGAAACTATTTTTATTTCTTCTACTCAAAAGTTTGTTCATTGGAAATATCAGCCTTTCCCTGTGGTACATGCTTTATCAATATCATTTTTAATATTCAAACTCATGGAAGAGGCTTTATTACCCCTATTTCATAGACTGGGAATCTGAGGAATTGGATCACATGGGCAGTGAGCGTCAGAGAAAGTGCTGGGACTAGGCAGGCCTTCTGGCTCTAGCACATGCCTCTAGAGCACTTCCGTATATATACCCTTTCTTCACGCTGTATTCAACATCTGTGAGGCACGGCTTCAGGGGTGTCGCCAGCTATTTCTGAAGGCTGTAATTGTGTATTGGTGCTCATTTGGCTAATTATTATGTCTTGAGACTGAGGCTGGGGAATGGATATAGTGTGGCTGGGTGGAGGAAAGGAAGGATGCGGCTGTCGGAGGACAATGGTGAAGACATTCTGTTCTGTCACGCTTAGATCTTCTCAGCTTACAACGCCCCCATCCTTTCTGAAGAGCCTAAAGGAGCTTTACTCACAGTAACCCATCAATAACTGTCATTAGCGTCCTTCCTTTTAAAAAAATGGACAGTACCACTGAATGTCAGAAAATCCCAAGTCACTGTATTTGTTCCTGTCATTGAACTAAGAACTAAATGACTGGCTCTGAGTGCAGCTTCTGAGAGAGTTTGAGGGCGGCCACCCCCTTTCTCCTATTGCCTGACCCATACATAGGTCAGCATCAGCAGACTGTGAAAATACAGAGGGGCAAACTCAACACACCATGGAGACAGATGCACCTCAGCATGGAAAGAGAAACTAAGCATTTCCAAGTTTTGTGGGGCTAGCCTTGAGATTTTAATTAGCTTGCAGTTGAGAAGTAATTTGAAATTTCAAATTACAGTTATTTGGAGACTCTTGACTTGCTTATCATTTCCCTTTATAACACTATAATAATACACAGAAGTCTAATGACAAAAGGATTGGGCATTTTTAAAAAAATATCCCTACAGAGAGTCAAAATCCAAAACTAGTGGCAGCCCTAGGCTGGGTTGCTGCAGAGTTGTCCTGTGCCTGTATTCTCACCTACCCAGGGGCACATCTTACAGACCTATATGAGGTAATGGAGCTTGTGAGGAGCTTGGGATGGTGACCTTACTCTACACCTTTTTGATTCCTTGTAGCTTTTCCTTATCTTTGTTTATGTTGGCTCTGAAATTTTTCTCTGACAGTCTGAAATCTTCTTGCTGTCCAAAACCTTGCCTGGCTGTAAAGCCTCCTAATTCAACATTCCCTTCCTGGTTTTCCTTTTCCTTATCCCTACAGAAAGTCAAAATCCAAAACTAGTTAAGATATCAAAAAACAAAAACAAAAATAACAAAACACTATATTCCTAATTTGCTTTAAACTTTTTATTTATTTATTGTAGGTACATGAGAACCCTGTCTTTGTCCTCAAACACACAGAAGAGGGCATCAGATCTCATTACAGATGGTTGTGAGCCACCGTGTGGCTGCTGGGAATTGAACTCAGGACCTCTGGAAGAGCAGTCAGTGCTCTTAACCGACAAGCCACCTCTCCAGCCACTGTATTCCTACTTTGTAAAAGCCATGGATCCACTGCTTGGAGAACAAGCAGGAAGCCTATGTCTGTGCCTCTACGTTAGGCCACTGCTGCTCTGCCTGCTGTTTTCCCTCCAGCCCTTCACCCTGGGGGTACACGAGCTGGTTAGGCCACCGCTGCTCTGCCTGCCGTTGTTACCCCGGCCTTTCACACTGGTGGTGGACCAGCTTTATGCTCGGTTTCCCCACTCGTCCTTCTGTGAGCATTTACTTACTTATTCTATAGGACTCTTTAGAATTATCCCCCATTCCATCATATATCTCTTATAAAAGCCCAAAATAAGACTTGTTCTATACCAATAGGTACTAACATTTCTTTTCCTGAGCTCTATTGTCCTATCCCACTGTCTATGAATGTACCCTTCTTCATAGCCTCTATAAAGATGGAAAGCAGAACTGATTCCTCTTTTGCATCCACATGATATATCCTACATATCATTTATATCTCTATCTATCTCTAGCTATACCTAGCTATATCCACTGGTCCTATTTGGGTGTTGGAAATATTTAAACTGAAACAAAATGGTGGTTAAAAAGAAAATTCAGGGCTGGTGAGAAGGCTCACAGGGCTGGTGAGATGGCTCATTGGTAAAGACAGTTGCTGTCAAACATGAAGCTCTGGATTCTATTCCTGGAGCCCACGTAGTATAAAGACTGAAGTAATGCCCACAGCTTATTCTCTGACTTCACACATGTGTCACCTTCCCAACAAACACATACATGTAAATAAAATACTAAAAAATAAATCCATCAGAATTTATTTCTCAATGCAGAAACACACAAAACATAAAAAAAAACAGGGCAGCAATAACCCAATGAAAATGATCAATTTCATAGTAATTGATTACAGTAAACACAAGTTAGATAAATCTCAAAGAGAGTAAGGCAATAATTACAAAAATATCCAATGAAACAGAGAAGGAGAGTAAACTCCTGAATGAATTCAAGAAAACAAATAACAACAGGTGCTGGGGAAGATTGGGGAGATAAGCCTTTATAAGCTGCTGGTTAGAACTGTAAATTAGCCAGTATGAAATCAATATGGAGGTACTGAAAGACCCGGAAAAACGAGGGTGCCCCAGCACCCCACGCCTCGGAAGGCGACACCCAATCACTCTCGAGAAACAGTCTTGATGCAACAGCAAGAGGATTTTTATTCCAGAGGCTCTGGGGTTCACAGTCTTACACCACGCAGGGGTAGAGGACTGTGGACCCCAGTGCAGAATCGGGACAGCTTTTATAAGTTCATAACAAAGGCTGCACATCACAAGCCAATGGATTTGTACCACTCCATAGCTTCTAAACCAATCAGTTTAAATTATCCAAGCCCGTGCTCCAAGGACCAATCATTTTTTTTTTTTTATAGTAGCCAGATAGCAACTAGTTAGCTCATTTTCTCTTATGGGGCCAGGATCATAACCTTTTTATCTAGTTTCTAACAAAGAGCAGGGTCTGGAATTTGAGGTGTTTAGGGCTTCTTAGGAGGCTGGAGTTAGAGCTGTATTGTTTATCCTTTCGGTACTACCACATGACTTACGGTTATACCCCTGATGGCACGCAAGGCCTGTGCATCTGTGTTTACTGAAGTCTATCCACAACAGCCTACTTATGGAATCAGCCTAGGTGTCCATCCACAGAGAATAAGGAAAATACGGTATTCATACCACATAATACCATTTTATTCAGCCATAAAGAAGAATAAAATTATTTTGTCCATAGGAAAATGGACACAATTGTAAATTATCATATTAAGTAAAATAAGGCAGACTCAAAAAGATTAATATTACATGCTTTCTCTCATTTGTGGATTCTAGATTTCATACAGACACATAAATCACACATATACAGAGACAGATGGGCACACATACACACATACATGCACTCACACACTGAGAGACAGACATACACTGAGAAAGAGAGAGGTGACATGAACATAGAAGTAGGACTGTGGAGGAAGAATGGGCAATCCTGGCGAGAGGGCAGGATGTGGCCAAAGTACATGATTTACTCATCTAAAATATGCCTTTATCAAACTCAGTGTACAATGAACACAGGCCAATCGAAAACCAAAATTAAACAAAGCCTTATTATCTTCTAGGACCTGCAGGATTTTCTCTGCAATGGAATCGTATTTAATATGATAATTTTTATTATGAAATTAACAAATTAAAATAAAAGCGTGATCATTTTAAACACAGAAAGAATCATTCAAGAAACTTCAACACTCATGAATATCAATAAACCTTAGCAAACTAGAGACCCAAGACCTTTAGCTTCTGACTGAGTTACATTTTAAAATCTCTGTCTGTGACAACGGTTTAGACTACAGTGATAATCACTAACAAACCTCACCGTAATAGAATATCAAACGTTATTTCTTGTTTGTGCTTCACGTTCTGTGGAAGTGACAGGAGAGTCTACCGCTCCTGTAAGGCAGGCCCCAGACTGGCACGTTTCCATAGTCAGGAGAGCACTGAGACGGGACATGGGAACCGGTGGCACTAATTCCTAATGTTTTCTCATGAAGTGGCATATGTCAAATCAAGCTCGAATCTCAACTGTGACAAATGTAATTCTTTTGTTTATAAGCTAATCGGCTGATGGTAATTTTCATTACACTTTAATTAGGCAAGATACTATTTCTGTACCTTTGCTTAGACCTAAAAGAAACCTTTGCTTAGGCTAAAAGGTAAAATGTTAAGCCTTTATTTATTTTTTTTTTTTTGCTTTCTTTATTTCATTCCAACTTTCTGAGAGTACTCATTCATAAAATACTTAACATTAGTCATTTTTTACAACCATCTTTCCCAACTAAGGTAACAGAAGATAAGCTTAGTATATTATATTTTAACAAGACCGATTGTAACATAAATGTAAACTATATAAATAAAAGGAAATACGGATAGAACTTCAGCATACATTTAAAAGGCTTTCATGACTTCAATCAGAAACAGAAATTTACATTTTTCTTCTTTAGATTTACTTTTTTTGCTTACATGTATTTAATTATTTTCTGTGTATATACAACCACCATGCAAGCCCTATAGAGTTACTCTTACTGGAGCGAGAAATATTCGAAAAATCTAGTTGGTGATAGCTAAGTCACACAGAATCGAGGTCACTGGCTTTAGCTCCACAGTAGGAAGGCGGCACGCATATCTTACACATGAGGAGAGCAAACACACAACATTATAGCAAGGAAGTCAATGTACTAAGGAAAAACGTTCCAGTTTTAGAATTTTGCTAATGATGATTACGTTTTCAATCCTTCCTAGAGTTTTGCTAGATACAGCAGTCCTTGCTTCCTGACTTTAAGATGTACTCAGATTTGCTGAAGTATGCAACGGGGACACTGCAAGTTCATGACCAAAATTTTTAAGATTCATTAATAAACTTTTCTAAATATTTCCACTTTACTCAAGAAACACAAAACTGTGAAATGTCAATTTCTGTCTCATGATGAATCTATAACATGAGCTTATGAAGGGAACGCCTGACCCGCACATGACTGTCAACAAAATAAACAAGACTTATTTTGCATTTCACGTGTGATTATTTTTCAACAGTGGAAGCAAATTAATTTTTCTAGTTTATGTAAACATAAATAGCAGCAAAATTTTCTGGCCAAGAAACGTATTTTAAAAATCAATGCTTACCATCTATAACTTCATTTGGCTAAGAATAAAGAATGAGCCATTTATTTGTTTATTATTAGCAACATACAGGGCAGAAGCTCAAGATACAGCAGAACAGGAAAGAACTATGATCCCCCAATAAAGGAGGCAGTTTCAAAATTAGTTAATCCCATGGATAAAGGATAAAAATTACAGTAAATGAAAGTAATTTGTATAACGAAGAATTCCCAAATGGCTGAGAGGGGCCTGTGGTGTTGAATGATAGCATGTAATAAAGTCAGGAGTACAAGGAAGGCGCTCTGTGTGCTGACAGTGCCTTGGAAACAGAGCAGCCTTGAACAGCTTCTGCAGAAGGTCCTGGGAGGATGGGATAGTTGATGAAGAAATTAACAAGTCCGAAGAGACAGAAATCTGTATTGGCAAAGTAAATCAAAGTGGAATGCCTTTTAGTGCCTCTACTGCCAGAGAGGACACCAGCCTCTGTGTTGAAGATGCTGGGTTCAGCCAGAGCTCTTCGGCCACGCCTCTTCCTCCCAACAATAAGTAATGAAGTGGTGCTGGGTTCTTATGTGGACAAAAAGTGTCTGCCTGACTGCTTGCTCTAAACCTTAAACAGCTGGAATAGGCACTGCATGGGACCTGTGGGAATGCCTGGAGCACAGGCCTGCACAGGGCCAGGGACAGCTCTCATCTGCTCTTCTCAGCTTTTCTATGATCTCATTCTGACTTGAGGGTCACAGGTCAAGTGTTCCCCTTCCATGGTCCTGTCCTCAGCATGCTTCCAAAGGCAAGCTTTCTCTGCACTCCCTTAGTTTCTATGCATTTGCTTCTTAATCGATTTTGGGATTTGCTTTCCTAAAATGAATTTCCTTTTAACCTATTTTCTCTCTAATAGAATACAGAGGTTTTCATCTGTCTTGCTCTTCATCAACTGAACTTGTCGTGTAGTAGATACTGAATACATTTAGCATACAGAAGACATACTGAAATGTTTCAGAATCACAAGCAAATGAAAGAGGCTCTTCTCAGGAAGACATCTGTAACACTTTGTAGACCTGAAGGTACGCAATGTGTTAAGTACAAAGGTGACTCACATCCTTCACAATCCCTAGAACCAAATATCCATCAGTTCTCCCAGAAGAAATATTAACAGCCTCCTAGAGAACTGCCCTTAAACTGCAGGGGCCCAAATGCAGACCAACGAAGGAGGGCTATCCTGTGCTGCTCCTGTGCAGAACTGTTAGTCAACAAAAATACAATTAACAACAGTATAATTTCTAGCAGACTTTGTTTTTTTTCCCAGAAAACTTTTGCTGTCCAATGGTAGAGATCAAACTTTGTGTATATGATAGGCATTCTACCACTGAGTATATTTCTAGTCTCTTAAGAAGATCGACTTTAAATGACACGACTGTTTTGGAGGCCAATTACACCAGCTTGAGCTAACTGCCTGACGGGACTATTTTGTGACTGAGAAAGCAAACATTTCTTGAGTCAGATTTCTTCAGCTACAACATCCAACAGAAACTCGGGGACACACAGCTCATGCCCTATAACCTTTAAAGGTTGAATATACACAGTGTGTTCAGTAACTATTCAAGATTAAATATTCTTGAATGTTCTAAGCTTTCACTCATATTGGGCAAGTAGATCCCCCCACCTCAAGTCAATAGTCTTCACAGACATTTCAATATTCTTGTTTGCTAGTATAAACCTTTAATGTTACTTAGGAGTGGTAGCACACTTTTTTTTTTTTTTTAGAGAAAATAGATAATTTTTGTTGGAATTTTAAAAGCTTGAGAAGTGTTGCGTGGCCACAGATTAACAATAAGCTAACCGCAATTTATGAATTAAGTGTATCAAAGTGCTGTACATGAAACAAGCCTAAATTCAGATTATATTCATAAGGATATAAAAGCTTTACAAAGGTTTTTATGAATTTAGTGGTAGCACAGAGGCTGAGGCAGGAGGGTCAAAGTTCAAGGCTATCCTGGGCTTATATTTAAGTTCTAGTAGTAGTGGTGGTAGTAATTGTTTCGTTCATCAGGGAACTCTGGTCCTTGGTCTGGTTCCTAAATGATTTTAAGGTCTAACTCTTAAGGGGGAAATGCTAGATAGTCAGACATGGATTGACAGCCGTAGAGGTAATTGAAGCTTTGAACTCAACACTAGAAAAGTAATTAGGATTTAAATTACCACGGGAAAAATAGGAGGCATCTGAACTTTGTTGAGGTCTATTAAGGAAAAGGTATTTAACAAGTCAAAAGAATGGAGCCTATGTCTGGACCTAGGTAAAGACATTCTCATCTCCTCCAAAGATTTAGAACATCACACACTGTCCTGGCTGGGTTTGTCAATAACCTGCTCAGGAGACACCCCATACACAAGGTTAACTCACCCAGAGCTATGCTAAAGCGATGGGAGGAATAACTAGGCCCTTAAAGGGATTATATACGTATTCTTTCCAGAAACCACTGCCCCATGTGGTTGCTTGCAGAGCTTCCAACATGTAGCCCTGAGGTCTGGCTGTGCTTTCCAGGACCCGGCTGTCCGTTTTTTCTCTGAACCTAGTGTTCTACTCTTCTGTCATGTGAACGCTTACTCCTGGCACTTTTCAACCTCTTCCTCTTCTCTAGTTCCTCCTCCCCACAGCTGCTAAGATTCACAGCTCACTCACCCCTTTGTTTTGATCTCAAGCACTTATAAATTGTCCTTAATCTTTCTGAGTCTAGAGTTTAGTTGCTCTTAAGGGGACTCAGAACCCTAGTTACCCAGTAACCTAGTTACTGGCTCCATCTTGTTCTCCAGGGTCTACAGGAACTTCCTCCCTATCAATGCATTGTAACCTTATGTGTAAAAAGATCTTGCTGGGCCAGAGAGATGGCTCATCAGTGAAGTGCTTTGGCTGCTCATTCAGAGAAACTACATTTGGTTCCTGGCACCCACACTGAATAAAATGCATGCCATGTTAGCTCCGTCTCGAGGGATCTAGGCTCTCTTCTGGCCTCTGCAGGCACGTGGCCACACATGGCATACATACACAGACAGATAGACATGTACACAAACATGAGAGGTTTTTAAAAAGAACGTTCTACTCATGATTCAGACTACGTCAGCTAAAGGCTTTATACAGTATTGTGGCAGACCAAAATCTTAACTTGATTACCCCAAGTTCTGGGCTAAGAATACCGTAGGGCTTCCGGGCACCTTCTCCAGTGATGTGTGTGAGGAATTTTCAAGCTACTCATATTTTTCTTCCTCTTCTACCTTTCCTTAAGAAGAATCTATTTAACTATAGAGAGGAGAAACATGGACATACCCATACCCCGGTGTACAGGTGTGCACACACAAACAGCTAGCTCACTGTGCTTAATTTACACCCCAGTTTTGTGCCATGGCGGTGTTGTAGCTCACACGCTCAATTTACAGCAAGTGCAAGCCATTGGGCTTGGCCTTCCTCGCGCATGCAGCCCCTCTCTGGCTCTGAGCTTCATTAAGATGGCGGAGGCAGGAGTGAGGTGGCTGGGTAACTGGGGCATTACCTGAGCTTCTATCTGATAAGAGCTCTCTGAGGCAGAGAAAAGCCAGGGCCGTTATCCTCAGATGTTTTTTTTTATTGCAGAAACTGTAGCTCACAAAGGAAGTTAAATAACTTTCCCAAGGCGGCAAGCAAATTAGTGTCGGAGAATGCAAGCATGTAAAGCCAGAGCTGTTCTCCTCGGCTGCCATGCAGCCTTCTCTCCTCTCCACTCTTTGCCACACACCGTTCATGCAGGTATACCATGTTTCATACATGCATACCATGTTTATGCAGGTATACCATGCATCTCAACTGCACACTATGTATATGCATTTCTAGACACATCAACAAACCAGCAAATACACTTTCCAATCATGTTTTCTTTGAATTGTCAGCTTTTGAAATGATCACATAAATCTTTCAAACCGAAATTAGCAGGGAGACAAGGGATGGGCGGAGACAGAGAATGCGGAGAGTCAACGACTTGGTTTGAGCAAAGAAGCAAACCATCTACAATGTCAAACGCTAATTGTGGGGTGCGGAAGGCCCTTCACGGCACCAGCTCTGCCTCTTTGCCTTTCTTGTACAGCAGGTGGCGCTCTGGTACCGTGTGGTGACAGGATGCCGCTCCCTCTGAGTAGGGAATCCAATCCACTCTAAGCATCTCCATTTTCTTTTGCATTTCCAAATGATCCCTTTTCTGCGTTTTTGAAACATTTTTCCTCAGTGCTCTGAGACCCTTCTGGCCACACCATCTTTTCTCCGCATCGACAGAGGGTTACTGTCTTCACTGCACAGCGTATGAGGCACTTAGTGGAGAATATTAGAGGATATAGTTGCACAAAGCAGCCTGCCTCTCTGTGTCTCTCTGTGGAGAGACTTCTTCCATCCACAGAATCTATTTTTTAGACTGAAAACTTGTCTGCACCTGAAAATTTTCCAAAACAGATACCACCAAGTCTTCATGTTTTCAACTGTAGTTCTGTGGAAACTGTTGTCAATAATTTCCCATCAAAACCTTATTCTAGAAATTAAAATAGAAATTTTATCTAAAACAACAAGAAGGAGTTAGAACATTTCTAAAATTAGAGCAAATTATTTGGAACAGGAAACATTAGGGAAATTAACTATTGGTATTTTACTAAACCAGCATGAGCTAGCTGCGTTAGGATCACTTGTCCTTCTACTCATGGGTAAAGGCAGACCCCACCCCTTTCCAAAGAAGCTCCTTTTTACCACAGAGACTATCACAGAACTACAACTGGTCAAAATAAAGGCGGTACATGACAATGCTGTCCCACGCTTGAGGCTCAGGAAAGAGCATGGCAGAGGAGATGGAATAGCTAACCGTCAAAGCCAGCACACCAGCACATCTGAGATTTCAACACTGTGGCTGCTTAGATAAGACCTGCATAATGGCAAAACTAATGACAATGCCGAGGTAGGTAGGGGAACCTCACAAGGCCTTACTCCTAGATGAAGAGGTAGAGGCAGGCTAAGGTTGCTGAGAGACAGAGAACAACTCTCTCTGGGGAGCAGCGACCTGATAGGTTATCAAATTCCAAGTGGTCGGAGCACATTGTATATACAAGCAACACTAAATGGATTCAGTAGATTTTGTGTGCCCGTGTGAGTATGTACGTATACATAGATAGGTATCTAATAATTAAAGACTAGGTCTTAAATTTGAGAAAGAATGGAAGGGACGTAAGAGTAGTTTCAGCATGAAGAGGGAGGGGAATGTTATAAATATAGTACTCTAGTATGAAATTCTCAAAATAATACACTCAAATTAAAAGGAATATCTAAAGTTCATCTTCAAACAAAAGATAAAGATAAAGCACCCATTATCTAATACGACTCTAAAGATTACTTTTCTTTTTCTTTTTTCTTTTTGTGTCATCCTGAGTGATCACAGAGTTAGTTAAATATTTATTCTAGGAATGTAGATGAAAGTTGGCTGAGTTAGACAGCGCGGTAGAACGGCCTGCCTCCCAGATGCGGGTGACCTCAGCTGTCAGCCCTAGGGAGCTCTGTAGGAGAGATGCGCTCTCTGCCTGCTTTGGGGTGTGGTGACAGTGATGTGGAGTCAAGCCTTGACCGGGCTTTCAGTCTGAGCCAAGTCCCCACCCTCCAAGCACTCTACCGTGCTCCCCGTGGACTATGGGACTTCCCTGTCCCCGTCACTGCACTGCCCATTCATAAACCAAAGCCACGGAAGAAAGACACACACACAGGCCCCAGGAATGCTTCTCCGGACACCCTAGAGTAACACACTTACGATTTTATGTTATGCTTTTGGATATAAATGAATCAAAGCTGTATTTACTCTCGAGTGTTCCTTCCTAAGTAACACCAAATTTTGTTTTATCGCCAAGAAGTATCATCTCCAAACTTATTTACGCAAATAAATTTCACCTACTAAAAAACTAAGTACTAAAACCAACAACCAAACAACAACAAAAGACAGCTGTGGTTTATGCCAACTGTAACAAATGAGCAAAAGTCTGTTATAGAGAAAATTTTTATTTAGCTTAATAACATATCTTAAACAGATTTTTCAGGCCTGGTATATAAATGAATCTACTTACCGCCTGCTGTATCCTATGCCAAGAAAACAAACAACAGCAAAGAGCTGGTCTGAGACTGTTTATTATTGATCAACAAAGATGACAGGAAGCTAGCACCAGAGTGCAAATCAGCTTTTTCACCAAGCACCTTTTTTTTTTTTTTTCCTACAAGAAGCTTTCAAAGAGGAAAGGTGCTGTATTACCCTGTGGCCCGACTTATCTCACAGCAATGGTCACTTGGAACAACAGTGTTCTGTTATTTTAGAAGCTCTTGGGTGTTATTTTGTTGTTTATAATAGATGTTTTATTGAACTCTTATTATGTACCCAGTACTTGCACTAATATATTCAGTCATCTCAAAAGCTTTGTGAAATTTATCATCTTCATCATTGTTGTCGTCGTCGTCATCATCATCGTCGTCACTGTCATCATCATCATCATCATCATCATCATCATCATCATCATCATCCTACCTTCTCAATGAAAACAGCTGAAGCACAGAGTTTACAGACAGTTGGCAGTGGCCTGGGATGTGAACTAGAGAGTCTGGGTGACAAATGTATTGACCACTTCATATACTATTTTGAAATGTGAATCCTAATGACAGCTTAGTGAGAGAGTCATTGCTGTCTCCATCTCAGAAGTGAGGGACAATGTTCCCAGACTGTGAGGTTCCCAAAGACAGTGCTACAAGTGACACCTCCTCTCTTTGGTAGCCTTGAAGGCCCCTGGGCTGACAGGCACTGGAAAGAATCACCCCGGCCTCTGCCTTTGTGAAGTCAGACATGTTCCCAACGACCCAAGTACCAGATGGATAAGATGTCTTGCCTTGGGCAAGAGAAGGTCAAAGGGTGTGTCTGTGTGTGAGCTCGCACATTCRCATGTTTAGAGGCCAGAGGTTGATACTGGAGAGCTTCTGTAATCATCCTCCAACTCATCTTTGGGGMTAGGGTCTGTCACTAAGCCCAGAACGCACCAACTGGCTAGAGTGTCTGGGCAGTGAACCCGTGAGCCTCCTGTCTCTTTTCCCCAGTCTTTGGGCTACAGACATGAGCGACCACACCCGGCTTTTGTTTCTTCTTTTTAATGGGTGCTAAGGTCCTCAGGCTTGTGTGCCACGCATCCCACTAAGCTAGCTTTCTGGGCCATAATGACTTCTTTTAAAGACATGCTCAAACTCTAAGGCCCAGAAGAGGGCAAGTCCTGTCACACTGAGCTGTGAATGCCTGCGTGTCTAGGCACTTCTCTCCGTACTGATGTCCTCACAGATCTCCTACGAGATGTGACCCAGTAAGAGCTTAGACAAGCCAGTTCCCACTGACCCCACGGTAAGGAGAGTATATGCACAACCTACTCTCCCAACACAGGGCTGAGCGTGTCAGAGTCCAGAGTCCAGCCAGCACTCAGCTGGGTTTGCTCCTGGGATGTTTGGATAACGTAAGGTACTGCTCAGACATGACTGAGTGTGCTTCTGAAAAGCTGCCAAAGACCCCACCGCATTACTGACTCTGGTAATGGCTTCCCCTTCAGCCGGCATGGCCCAGGAGGAGGGTGCCCCACGCCTGATACAGGGACTTAGGCTAGGATGCCAACAGTGTCGGTGCCAACAAAGTGAAAAAGACAGGGATGTCCAGTGACATTCACAGAGCTGGTTACACGGGAGGAGGAAAGGGTGGGTGGGATCGATGGTTTCAAGCCATGGGACCTACAGTAGTGATGGCATGTGGTCTGAGACACAAACTGTGGAGATTTAAAGGGCTTTGCTTTGGGCTTGTTCTGGTAACTCGGAATGGTCTTGGCAGATTTTACTAGGGTTCTGGGGCTTATATCTAACTGCTTTTGGTATGTAACACCAGAAATACAAATTTCCAACTTGGAAATCTGGTATAGGAAAAGTACATTTGGACTTGCTGTTTTTGCTTCCCCTACCCAAATTACTAAAGTTATGCTTGCAGAAGTTGTCTCTGTCAGCCAGCTTGCACAAGCGTGTGAAGGAAAGGTTCTAAAACCAACGTGGCACAGCCAGAGTCAGAGAGAACAATAAGTGGTAAGTGCGCAATACTTGTGCTACTGTTTTAAATTGAGGGAGGGATGGCTGGATGACATCATTGGGAGACACAGTCCTCACCACGGCCTGTTAGTGAATGAAACAGTGAGGACAGTGGGGGCTCCAGGAGAGTCAGAGGCAGGCAGAGGAGATGAGAAACGTCTTCTGACAGAAGAATAGGCTTTGCACTTCTCTAGAAAGAAAGGCCTCCGGGAAAGTCTCCGGGACACAGGTCAGGAGGCACTTAGTTGGGGCTTAGGTGAGTTACACGAGGAAAATATCTCAGCCCTGAACTAAAATTGAAAGTTCTGACTAGATCCTCTACCTCAAAAGGAAACCCTTCATAAAGTGAAATGGAGACAAAGAGCGCCTGAGAAGGGGGATAATGAAGAAAACGGAATTTAAGTTACAGTATAAAAAGCAAGAATTGCCTAATTAACCACATGTTTATATTAGCATCGTTTTAAGAATTAGCTGCCTGTGCTTCAACTATGGCTTTGGTGTAGAGGGGGCGTCCGATGTGACTACAGGACTCAGGACTCCCAGGGACTCTGCCATTAGGGTGGCTTGAAGAAAAGGAACAAAAGCAGACACACAGCAAACTATAAACAAGTAAGTTTGGGCATTTAAAGATGCCAAACATGTACTGTACTGGCTGGTGCTGTGTGTCAACTTGACACAGGCTGCAGTTAGCACAGAAAGGAGCTTCAGTTGGGGAAGTGCCTCCATGAGATCCAGCTGTGGGGCATTATCTCTGTTGGTGATTGAGGCTGGAGGGCCCATTGTAGGTGGTGCCATCCCTGGGCTGGTAGTCCTGGGTTCTATAGGAGAGCAGGCTGAGCAAGCCAGGAGAAGCAAGCCAGTAGTAACACCCCTCCATGGCCTGTGCATCAGCTCCTGCTTCCTGACTTGCTTGAGGTCAAGTCCTGACCTCCTTTGGTCATCAAGAGCAATGTGGAAAGTGTAAGCTGAATAAACCCTTTCCTCCCCAACTTGCTTCTTGGTCATGATGTTTGTGCAGGAATAGAAACCCTGACTAAGACATTTACTAAAATAGTATTTGATAGGCCACCATCTTTATAGATATAGCATTAGTTAATTGATTAACTAGTGTGCACTCACTCTCAGAGGTGAGAAGAAAACTTATAAGAGTCAGTTCTCTTCTTCACTACAGGGGCTCTAGGGAACTCAACTTGGGTCATCAGGCTTCATGGTTCCTTCACTTGCTGACCACTGCCCCATCCTATCTAGGAGTCAGAATAACAAAGTTACAGCACATGGATTGCCGGGCCTAACAGAATTGAGTTGGGGCTGCAGCTCTGTTAACCTGTTAGAAGAACTTGGGCAAGGTGATTCCCCAGGCCTTGGGTTTTCTCACTCGCAGAGGTGTCTCCTACTCCTGCCAGTTAGGAGTAAGCTAATGTAGGGCTGGCTGGMTCCTTCCCTCTCCATCCCTCCCTCTCCCTCTCTCTCCATCCCTCTCTCTCCCTCTCCCTCCTTCTCCCTTCCTCTCCATCCTTCCCTTCTAAGAGACAGAGCACCAGCTGAGGATGACACCTGCAATTTCTAAACTAAAGTCATATGAAAAATGTGTGCTCCTGAATTGCGTAACTAAAATGGCTTTAACTAAGGAGAATATTTTTGAATATGAAATCAGTTGAGCACCTTTTATGTGCTAGGCACTGATTATTAATTAAAAATACCACTCAAGTTAAAATCACTAAACTTTAGTAAAATGCATTAAGAACTACCACTGACGATGCTACAAGTGTGAATCCAGAGAAGTATTGCTATGTATTCTGGTCACCATAACAAAAGCCATAGGCTGACTGGACAGAGAACACGGGGTTCGAGGCTCCATCCCGCTCCTGACTGATGCGCTCAGTGTTTGATGCGATGTCATTTTTCCTTGCCGTTTGCCCTCCCCCAGGGGTTGCCATTGACAGTGGATGTGAAAAAACCATGGTGACCATTTTAAAATAAGACCTAGAATTTGCATTGCTTAAAACATTTTAAAAATCGTTCTATAGTAATCCGCACACCATGTAGAGATTTTCTCCTTTGACATACATAGAAACTGGGCTCTCAGAAACTTAAGTCACTTGCCCAGGGACTTAGTTAAGAACACAAGGTATAAGCCACTGGGAATTTCTGAGTGAAAGTTCTATGATGCTTCCTAAAGTCATGTGGCAAATCAAAAGACTTTTCTTAACATGTTTCAAGAGCAATTGGAGGGGAATGAATGTTTTATCACACTGAAAACAATTCAGGGAAGAGGGAAACATTGGAGGACTTTAAACACTGTGAAACACTGTCATCTGAACACACACACTCACTCTGTGCTAGGACAGCCTGGTATCTTTACACCAGCGCAGTCTCCAACATACAGAATAGGTGGAGGCAGGGAAAACAGTTGCCATGGTTTTCCAATCCGTGAGGAAGGAAATGAACATTTGCCACACAAAGAGCCAGAAAAGCTTTACTGTTTATAGATATTTTGCAACTTAAATCTATGAGGTTCAAATGACGATTCTATACTTGGCAAGTTACATATTTCAGAATAGCAAGTCATAGGTTGCTTTTAGAGTTTGGTTATATTTATATTATTGCTCTTTATATCTCTAAGCCAGCAGATGCACAGCAAAGTTGCCCATGGGTATCAAAGAGCCAAGTTATAGAAAGCAGTCACTGTGTCGGCAGTGGTCTGATGTCTAGTCACATAGAGATGAAGGACCAGTTTGCTGAGACAAAAGTCTAAAAACATTTGCTCTCTACTTTCATGGCTTGAAAATGGAAGCACTGATATATCTGAGCAAATGATAAACTATTAGTCAATCCCCACTGCACTATGACAGCAGAGATACAAAGCCAACCTTCAGGAAGAAAGCCAAGCTTGATAGAGTAGAAGCCACACCCTGCAATATGACCGAGCTTTTCTAAGTTCACCTTCATTTCCTGCAGTTCCTAAGGGCTCTGGTCAAAACGGCGTTCGCTTAAACTAAATGCACAAGCAGATCATTTAGCAGACACTGGATTAACTGACACTGTCTCTGTGTTAAATGTGCCAGCTGCCGCCGCCTCTGGCTGTTCCTACCTACTAAAGGTCCTGAGCCCTGCATGACAGGGCTTCTGCTGCCAACACTTTTGAGTAAAACCTAAGAAAGATGGTGACGATGCAGCTTTAGGACAAGGCACTCAGGCTACAAGGAGAGCACATGGACTTTGTGGGAGCAGGGATCTGTGCTCTGTGTACTGGGGTGCCGTAACTAGCTGGAGCAGGTTTGGGGTATATAGAGCAGGTGGTTGACAAACGCATGGCATAGCAGAGTCTGTCTGTGGCACTTAACAGGCAACTGGGGGGCAGCAAGACTGTACTGCAGCCAGAATCCTCGATGCTTCCTTGAGGCACGGAAATATATGAAAGCCATTTTAATACGAATCTTCTTACCGTTTATAGGAGACTTACGCTTTATGGTAGGTATAGTTGTCACCTGCCTGTAATTTCAGTACTCAGAAGGCTAAGGCTAGGACTGCAAGCTGAAGGCTACCCTTGGCAACCCAGTGAGAGTCTATTTCAACACAAATTCACAACCCTGCCTGGTAAATACAATATACATTTATGATGAATGTATTTATGAATGAATATATGTATATGTATATATAGACTCTCATGGTAATTTAAGAAATTCTTACTAATAGCCATTACTGTGATGAAGTTGGTAAATCCCTGGCTTTATGTAGCTTTTATAATTGATAAATGTCCCCACGATATAATTCACAGATCATATAAAACCCAACAAGAAGCCCACACTGAAGTGAGGATGCTAATTACAGTCCTACTCAGATGGGGGAAGAAAGTCTCGGGAAATAGCAGGAGAGAGGGATCTGGGAGGGAGAGAGGAGGGGGAGGGAAAAAGGGGAGCCGGTTCAGATATAGGAAGAGATGGGGGAAAAGTACAGAGGGTCAGGAATTTGAAAGGAGGTTTGCAGCAGTGGGAGAGGGGGACCTGGGGGAGCCACTAGAAAGTCCCAGATGCCAGGGACCCAAGAGGTTCCCAGGACCCAACAGGGAGGACATTAGCCAAAATACCCAACAAAGGGGAGAGAAAACCTGTGGAGACCATATCCAGTGCATAGGCACTGCCCCAGGTTAAGGGATGAGGCCACCCACCCACCTCAAAAATATTAAACCGGATTTCCTCTTGTCAAAAGGAAATGTGGGGACAAAGAGTGGAACAGAGACTGAAGGAAAGGCCATCCAGAGCCTGCCCCACCTAGAGATCCATCCCATCTGCTGACACCAAACCCAAACACTATTGCTGAGGCCAAGAAGCATGTGCTGACAGGAGCCTGGGATAGCTGTCCCCTGAGAGGCTCTGCCAGAGCCTGACCAATACAGCTGTGGATGCTCACAGCCAACCATCAGACTGAGCACGGGGACCCCAACGGAGAACTTAGGGCAAGGACTGAAGGAGCTGAAGGGGTTTGCAACCCCATAAGAAGAACAATATTAACTAACCAGATTCCCCACAGCTCCCAGGGACTAAACCATCAACAAAAAAGTACAAGGGGTCGGGGAGCCCATGGCTCCAGCTGGATGTGTCGCAGAGGATGGCCTTGCCTGGCATCAGTGGGAGAGGAGCCCCATGGTCATGTGGAGGCTCAATGCCCCAGTGTAGGGGAATGCTAGGGTGCTGAGGCAGGAGTTGGTGGGCAGGTGGGGAGCACCCTCAGAGAAGCAGGGGGAGGGGAAGTGGATAAGGGGTTTGTGGAGGGGAAACTGGGAAACATTTGAAATGTAAATAAATAAGATAACCAAGAAAAAATCCTTAAGAAAAGATTGACAAATGTCATAGCATTTTATATTCACTAAGTACTTCCTTTTGACATTCTATACATCTTTCGATAAACTAAACTGGCTTGAAATAAGACTGATGACATCTAGCTTAACCTCCCACCTATATTTCCATATAGATAAAAGATATAATTGAATCATTAGCTCTTACAGTCACAGACGGTTCAAAATACTAGTGTAATTAAATGTTTTCATCATCTGAGTCTTAATACAGTCTTCAATACAGACTACAGTATTTGTGTATTAATAAAATGTAAGTATTGATTGCTCTCACTTCTAGAGTTTATGAGGCCTAAAAGACAGTATAAAACATTAAATTCTCATTTGCAAAAATACCCCCCCCCCCCCGCACACACACAGAATTAGACGACTGCACAGTTTCAGCAGGAAGAATACTGTTTCTCTTGGCTGTCTCTGACTTCTTTTCTTGCCAGCTTTTGGGACCCTTGTCCTCCTACAGGGTTGCTTCACCAGCCTTGACATGAAGCGATAGCCTAGCCGCACTGCCAGGCTTAGCTGCTATCTCAGGAGGCCTGCCCTTTTCTAAAAGAAAATGGAGGAGTGGCTCTCGGGGAGGGCGGTGAGGAGAGAAGGGGCAGGACTCCAGGCAGGGTGTAATAGAGGAGAGAAGAATAAATTCTTTAAAAAAGAAAGCTAAAACTCTTTCTACAGTTATAACAGTACTTCAGTAGTTTGGATGTAAGTTAATAATAGGACAAGGGTAACTATAAGATAGTTATTAATTCGTGAAAACCGTTTGAAGGAACCAGAGGGATGGCTCAGCAGTTAAGAGTACTTGTTGCTTTTGCAGAGGTCCTGGGTTCAGTTCCCAGCATTTACCTGGTGGCTTATGACCATCCGGAACTCCAGTTCTACGGGATCTGATGTCCTCTTCTGACCACTGACGGCACCAGGCACACATGTGGTTCACAGATATACATACAGGAAAAACACTCACAGAAAATACATTTTTACAAAAGAAAAAATTTAAACCCCACACTTTTGTTTTTTAATATATAATTGTCTGTGTATATGTGTGTATACATTTATATATATACATATACATACATATATACACACATTTATATGTATATTCATGCCTAGATACACAACACACGGATGTAAGGGAAGATAATTCAGTTGGTGGATGAGAAAGAGAGAGGATAGTGTCTGTCTTTTGCAAAGACTGCTGCTCTCATCCCTGACACAAAAAACAAGCCTAACAACTATGAAAATCATAATAAAAATACCCATCAGGGCAATCACACAAAAAGACTTGAACGAACAAAATCCCAGGCATAGGAGATCTCTTCATAAAAGCAGAGAGACGTACCACCGTTTTTATTTCCAGTAGAGCAAAAGACAGAGCAGAAATCAGCCACAAATGGGGACAGGGAGAACGCGGCCTCGTGTTAGCGGCTGCACTGGAGTGGATAGAATTCTGAGAAGCCCCCACCGGAAGGCAGCTACACCTTTCTCCCAGCTTCTCCCTGGGTCTCCTGGTGCTGACGATGCAACAAGAGGGCAGGGAGAATTTTATTTACCGAGTTCTGGGCTTTCAGCTACCAGGGCTCGACAGGGACCCAAGAGAGGTGCATACCCTCTGAAGCATTTTAGGCCTTCACAGAGCACTGGGAAGCCGTTCTCAGTGGTTTCTGGATTGACAGTCAGTGTCTTAGTTAGGGTTGCTATTGCTGTGATAAAACACAATGAACAAGAGCAACAGAAAGAGTTTATTTATCTTACATCTCACAGTTCATCATCGAGGGAAGTCAGGGCAGGGACTCAAGTCCAGCACCTGAGGGAGGAGGTGAGGGCGGCAGCAGCGGTGGAGGAATGCTACTCACTGGCCTCCTTCTGCTTTCTTATTCACTGCAGGACGGCCACAACGAGGGGGTCCTCCACCAATCACTATTAAGAAGTACTAAAGGCAAATCTTATGGAGGCATTTTCTCAATTGAACATCCCTCCTTCAAAATGACTGTATCTTGTGTCTAGTTGACATAAAACTAGCCGGCACAGCCAAGCCGGATCTTGGACAGCAGAGAATTCCAGTGACACCTGCGTCTCCAGGTACTGTTGATATGGACAAAGAGTAACCAGTGGTCTGAGGACCTGGCATCTGAGCAGTAAAACAGAGGAAGACGCTCACGTTTGGACAGCTTGTCACACACATGTGAATCTGTTAAACTCTCACCTCAAGTCAGAGTTCTACGTCTGCTAAGGGGATGGACTTGACCTCTTCCTCAAAAGACTTGAAGCAGCAATGAACTGGACCAAAGTGAAGCCAGGCAAAACCCGGGCTCAGCCCAACCATAAGCAGACTTGGCCTGAAAGAAAAAGGAGTGTTCTTTTTCTGGAGGTGAGTTCCTTTTGTCTCAGGTTTTACTTTCTTTATTCGGTCAGTCCTTTGACTCTACAGGTTTTATACCCCAGTATTCCACCAACTGTGGATTCAAATATTTGCAGGGAATACTGTCTTTATTGCACACACATAACAGGACAGCATGACTATGTACATAGCCTTTATACTGCATTCACCATGACTGTAGAGTGCTGTAGAGATGATTCACAGTACATGGAAAGGTGCATGCAGGTTGCATGCAAAAAGAGCCAGCTTTTGGCACCTGAGGAGCCCTGGAATCCATCGCTGTGGGAACTCTGGGGCATCCTTGTGCACGTGTGCTACGTGGATCATTGAAACACACATGGATGTAAGAAAACCACAATGGTGGGTTAATGAAAATGTGTGTAGCAATGACCTGGGTGGGTCACTGTTGATGCCCACGATGAATCGAGGGCAGCTTGTTACTCTCAGGGTAGCATCCAATAACCACCTACTCTTAGTACTCAGTGAAGGAGTAGTGAGAGTGTGAAATTTCTTTTTTTTTTTTTTCTAAAAATGTATTTCTACAAGCACTTCTAAAAACAAAAAATAAAAATAAACTAAAAAACAGGTATTTCTAAAAGAAAAGAAAAAAAACAAACAAACTAGCTTGTTTTCTTGTTAGAAAATAAAATGGCTTTCACATTCTGAATAGTTACTATTTTCCAAATGCTGACTTAGATACCAGAGCAGAAAATTAAAACACGGCTCATCTCTATGTGGAAGTCACAGTCTACTAGAAAAGGCAGACCTGTAAATAACTATAAATCAACTGAATAAACGCTGTTTCAGAACATACAAAGAACGCCATAGAACCACAGTAGACGCAGTGGGTCTTCATTCGAATGGGAGAGCCAGCTGCAGGGTGCGAGAGCGTCTAACTCAGTTTTTTTCTTTTTTTTTTTCTTTTCTATATTCTTTGTTTACATTCCGAGTGCTTTCCCCTTTCCCAGTCTCCCCCTCGCCATATGTCCCATAAGTCCCCTTCCCTCCGCCCTTTGCCCAATCACCTCTCTCCCATTTCTCTGTTCTGGTTCTCCTCTATGATACTGGATCAAGTCTTTTCAGGACCAAGGCCCTTTCYTCCCTTCTTCTTGGGAATCATATGATTAGCTAATTGCTTGAGTATTCAGAGCTTCTGGGCTAATTAATATCCACTTATCAGTGATTGCATTTCATGTGTATTCTTTTGTGATTGGGATAGCTCACTTAGGATGATATTTTCCAGTTCCAACCATTTGCCTACAAATTTCATGAATTTATTGTTTTTAATTGCTGAGTAGTATTCCATTGTATAAATATACCATGTTTTCTTTATCCATTCCTCCTTTGAGGGGCATCTGGGTTCTTTCCAGCTTCTGGCTATTAGAGGCAGTGACATTGCACAGATGGTGAGAACAGGTACAGAGGTAAGAGAAGTAGTAACTTGAAAGAGTCCCAAGGCTGGAAGGTTTGTAGATCTGACAGTCCAGTGGTCTTACAGACTGCAGGACACGGACAGGGAAAAGGAGTGGGCAGTAGATTTGACTGGACACAACAACTTGAGCCAGAATGAAAGACCCTGAGAGCACCACATCAGAGATCCATGCTTGACAATACCTCTGGCGCATACCATGCTGCCGAACTGTTTGGAAACCGGTCTTCTTCCCTGTGCTAGGAGCACTGAACACTGAGGAAGACAGGAATGGGCCAAGAAAGAAAAGAAGTAAAATTTGAGAGATGAGACCACAGAGACGAAGAAACTTTCCTGACATCCCCATGGTGGTGATTTTCATCATCATAAATACTTATTAATAATTCATAGCACTCATTTGTAAGCGACAAGGCTTCGTAATAAAGCACTGTCGGCCAAGTTCATTTCCACATAAGGACAGGTAAACTCTGATTTTAAAGTTCTACTGTCGGCTGTGTTGTAAAAGAAAACATATGTACAATATCAAGAAGACTTTGATATTAACTGAAGGAGAGAAGTATTCCATCCTTGGGAAAGTGTTAACCTCCAAGAACATGAGGAATAATAGTTGAAATGAGAATGCGGTGACTCAATCAAATCTGGGCGTCAGTCGTCCACGGCAGGCTGCAGCCCCTAGGGCCACAGGAGACTCCTAGCCTTTGGTTCCTTGTCCCAGTGCCCCGCCCTGCGTCTCTGCAGGCAGCCTTGGCAGCCATAGTCCTTAGGTTGTTGCCACAGCTCAAGCAAAAACGAGGAAAGAACAAAGCTCCAAAGCCAACCAAACAAAATAATCAGATTAAAGGGGCAAGCAGCTGAGTTGGCCAGGACAGCCATCAACACAGCTGCCCAGCTCACCTTCCTCGACTTCGGTGTAGCCAGAGGTAGCCATGCAATCTGCTTCTGGCCAATGTAATGAGCCCTGCCCCAGAAAGCTCCAGCTACATTTCAATGGCCAGAAGTAGATCGGGTCATGACTATCCTGACCAACACTTTTCAAGAAAAGAGGGAATTAGTCTTGGCAGTGAACAATGTCTGTCATAGTAGCCTGACCTGCTAACCTGTGAAGCTGAAATTCTACTGCCAAGTTGCTAAAACCCCTGCAAGCCCAAGAACTGAGACGAATAATTTTTTTCCTCAGGAATCAGTTTGTTTTTACTATTAATGAAGGCGCAGGCACACATCTTTTACTCAAAATTGTATTATCCCCGCATAATATAATTTGAATAATAAGTTTAAGACACGGAGATTTGGGGAGTTTACATAAATTTATTACATACAAAAAGCCTTTTAGCAGTCCAAGCAGACAGTTGGTATTTTATCTATTATGCATATCAATCGCAGTGAAAGTATGCATGCTTGCTTGCTACAACTCCAACAGAAGCACGGGCACCTGCACGAGCTCAGAATTCTACATGCTCACCGCAATGGTGTGGACAAGCCAGCTGCTATTTTCCTTCTTGCCCAAATATTTTCCAAATACTACCCTGTTTTTGTTACCGTAACGAGGTAACAAAATTCACAGAAGTATTTAACAATTGGCTACTATATATATGACAGATTGCTAAATTTACTAACAGTCCTACTGTTCAACTATAAAATCCAAAAAAGTGCTACATAAATACCATGCTTGGTGGCCTTAATTCTAATTTAACTTAAGGTAATAAGAATTAATTTGATCCAAATATTTGCCAACAGGATGAATTCTGTGATGTATGGAAGGGTAATGCTGAATTCACTGTTTTCTATTTCTTGCTGCTAAACAACATATCAGCTTGCTCATCTCCTGAAATTGCATAAAACAGATAGGAGAGCTAATTTAAACAGTTGTTTGTGCATTCAATATTTATAACCTGAATCTTGCATGACTGACTGGAAGCAGTGAGTTAGAAGGTTCAGCTCAGCGGCTGCCTGGAGTGATGGATGGCCTCGAAGAATTTCTTGTTCACTGACCAGATCAATCACATAACAGAATGAAAAAAAAATCAGCCCAATCCAGATTCCCAACATTTCCATCTGTATGCAAAGCTATTGCTGGAAAGAATGTATCATAAAACAGAATGTGAAGCTACAGAAGAACAATAAACGCCCACCAAAATGATCTAAAATGTAAATACGAGAAATAAGGTAACAGTGATATTTTACTTTTTAACTGAATATTAACGAAAATCTTATGACATTTATATTCCGAAAAGTTATGTCAATTTAAGTGGTATTTTGACTGAGCTCAGACACATGAGAGAGAGAGAGTAACAGTTTGCAAATCAGTGAAAGGTTTAAATATTTTTGGCAGTGTTTGCGATTGGATTGTACTTAATCAGACTAAAAGGTAGTGCTGTGACAATTATCATATACTGCTGCTGTTAATTATTTCCAAGGCGGTTCTGAAAAAGGAGTCTGTTGGAGCAGTACAGAAACTATCATCTGCTGTTTCAAATTACAGCAATGCACACATTGATGGCTACCCTCACATATGTATTGATGGAGTCATGGTACAAATGAGGACCCTTCCTTACTGCAGTCTAGAGACAGGCCTGACTGACTTATGAGACTCCAATGTGAGCATCTTCATCCAGGTCCTCTTGGCTGGTATCCAGCTAACAGCTTGCAATCAGCTGTGGTGGGAGTATTTACACCACAGTAATTATCAAGAGCTGTACATGGGAGTCCCACCATCACCGCCACCATCACCAAGAGATAGGTGATACCCATTTACCAGTACATAGCAATACAGTCACTGTTCGGATTGAAGTGTGTGTGTGTGTGTGTGTGTGTGTGTGTGTGTGTGTGTGTGTCGTGGGGTGGGCACAGTAGGCTTGAAAGCTGATGAATATAAAGTTGATACCGTGTTGACTGAGTAAAGGGGAGAGAGGTCTCAGAACCTGGATCCTCTTCTTTGGAGGCCTAAAATGTCTGAGGCTAGCATCCAGGGTGGGAGACATGTCATTAGCATCTCCTGGGGCCCTCAAACAGTAATGCTGTCTCTTTGAGTAAGTTTCATCCTGAAAGTAGACATGAGGGAGGACAGGCAAGAGGATCCAGTAAATGACAACACAGAAAGGAGAAAGCATAGGGCAATATAGAGTAAAAAGAGATGGAAAGAACAGGGACTTGGAGAGGATTCGGAAGCAACAGGCAACTCCTAGCAACAGCTCATCGAATCTTACAGCCATTGATTCGTCGCATCTGCCTCGCATCACAATCTTACAGCAATTGATTCCCATCTGCCTGGTTTGAGGAGTTAGTCTTGTTCCTGAACAGCTTCCCACAAAGGTGGGAATATGGCGTTACACTAAATAAATTACAAGTGGCCTCCTCTATGCTTGACCTTCTGCTGACAGGTAAGAAAATGCTGGACACCGGGGGTCTGCTCTGCTCTTGGGTGTGGTGGTTTGCATTAGGTATGGCTCCCAGAGACTCAGAGGTTTGAATGCTTGGCCATAGGGAGTGGCACTATAGGAGGTGTGGCTTTGTTGCAGGAAGTGTGCCACTGCAGGGTGGGCTTTGAAGCCTCAGAAGCTCAAGCCATGCCCAGTGTGGCATTCACGCCTTGCTGCCTGGCTCCTTCTCCGTACCGTCTGCCTGCAGGCAGCCATGCTTCTTGCCATGAAAATGGATTGAACCTCTGAACTATATATAAGCCAGCCCCAATTAAATGTTTTCCTTTATAAGAGTTGCCATGGTCATGATATTTCTTTCTTTTTCTTTTTTCTTTTCCAGACAGAGTTTCTCCGTGTAGCCCTGGCTGTCCTGGAACTCACTGTGTAGACCAGGCTGGCCTTGAACTCAGAAATCCACCTGCCTCTGCCTCCCAAGTGCTGGGATTAAAGGCGTGC
>BDUI01000018.1:1042554-1061668 GCA_002335545.1 Apodemus speciosus
CTGATTTCTTCCCAAGGTTTTCTATCTCCAAAGTTGTCTCCCTTTGTGATTTCTTAGTTTTTTTCTACCTCTGTGTTTAGATCCTGGATGGTTTTGCTCAGTTCCTTCACTTGTTTGTTTGTGTTTTCCTGAAATTCATTATGAGATTTTTGTTTCCTCTTTCATGACTTCTGCCTGTTTACTCAATTTCTCCTGCATTTCTTTAAGTGAGTTTTTCATTTTTTCTTTATTGGCTTTTGTCTGTCGACCCATATTTCCTGTATTTCTTTATGTGATTTTTGTGTTTCCATTGTAAGGGCTTCTAACCTATTCATGTTCCCCTGCATTTCTTTAAGATATTTGTTTATGTCTTTTTTGTGTCCCTCTAGCAGCATCATGACCAGTGCTTTTAAATCCAAATCTTGTTTTTCTGGTGTGTTGCGGTATCCATGACTTGCTGTGGTTGGAGAATTGGGTTGAGGTGCTGCCATATTGCCTTGATTTCTGTTAGTAATGTTCCTACATTTGCCTTTTGTCATGTTTATTTCTGGAGTTAGTTGGTCTTGTTTTTACTGGTTGGAGTTTGAAGCTCCTGTGAGCCTGGACTGTGAGCTTGGTGCTGCTGTTGCAGAGGGTGTCTGTGCTCCAGAGTCTGGTTTCTGCCACTGGGTTCCAAATTACCTCCTCAGCTCTGCTGGGCCAGACTCAAGTCTCCTCCTGGCTTGCTGCTGGGCATGTAACTGGCCTCCAGCTGTGTCCTCCTGGTTTGCCTAGATGCCAGCTCTTAAGAATCAGTTCTTTATTTCCACCGATCTGGGCTTGTCTGTTGGTTCTCTAGGGTGACCTGGAGGCAAAATGGAGACCATAGCTGCAAGTGCTGGGCAGTCCGCAGGACAAACGGCCCCCTGAACGAGTTGGTGCATGGCTGGGTGGGTGCATAGATGGCCTGCCAAGCTGTCCAGGCCCTGGCTACAGGCAAAAGCCTGGCAGGTTTCCACCTGAGCGATTTTAGCTTTGGATTATGTCTGCATACCTGGGCTCGTCCGTTGGTTTTATATGGTGACCTGGTTAGGATACCAGTTCCAAGATGATGGTGTGTCTCAGGGCTCTGTCTAACTGCGGTATTCCCTGCAGGACCAGAGCTTCCCTGTCTGGATTGCTGGAGCCTAGACAGTGGTGCTCTCAGTCCACAGGGTTCTATCTGGTTGAGCTGCTCTGGCCAAGATAGTGGCGGACCTCGGGGCTCTGTCTAACTGCAGGGCTCCCTGTAGATCAGGAGCTTCCCTGGTTGAATTGCGGGATCCAAGAATGGTGGGGATCTCGGTCCGTGGGGCTCTGTCTATGTACAGGACTTCCTGCAGGTCAGATGCTCCCCAGTGTACCCAGGCAGCTGTAGAGCTGCCCGGCTCCCTGGTGCGGAAGGCACCCAGGCAGGCTATGCCCTGGGAAATCCTTCACTCTGGTGCCCTCTGCAAACCTGGTTAGGCTACCAGCTCCAAGATGGTGGCAGGTCTTGGGGCTCTCAATTATGTGGAGTCTTGACCTGAGGTCACCACTCCCTTTATTGCTTCAGGCTTTCCTTTAAACTTATCTCCTTGAGCAATGGATACTTCCTGGTGCTCCTTTTCTCCTCAAACTATATATTTTACATTTTTCCCTCACTCAGTTTGTTTCTTTTCATTATAGATCGTCAAAAAGTGGTCACTACCAAGCAACATAGTCAGTATCAAGCTATCGCAACATCTCCTCTGCCAATGCTATTAATCCAAAACTCTTCAATTTAGCCTCAGGAAAATTCTTTGCCAAAATATCATAAGGATGGTCTCTGGACCACTTTCCAATGTTCTTCTCTTCTGAAAACTTCTTAAGCGGGTCCCTACAGGTCAAATCACCCTCAGCACCTTGTCTTCCATGCTCCTGCTAGGACAGTCCATTAAACCTCACTTAAACGTTCAACTGCTTTTGTAGTCCAATGCCCCAAAGTGTTTCATATTTTTCCAAATAAAAGCATGGTTAGGCCAATGACAGCAATATCCCACTCCTAATACCTATCTGGCCATTCTTGTTCAAACTACCACACCATTCATCTGGAACCATATGCTAAAATAAACCCTTTTCCCTAAGTTGCTTTTGGCTTATGGCATTTTATCACAGCAACAGAGAGTAACTAACTCAAGACCTTTCAGAGTTTTGGGTCTTATTTTAAGTATTTGATCTGTATTGATTGTTTTTTTTTTTTAAATATGGTGAGTGAGAACAAATTTTAATTTTTGGCATGTACATGCCCTGTTTGCCCAGCAAGACTTCTTAAAGAGACTCTTCTTCCATATATTTTTGGCAACTTTATAAAAGTGGTTGTAGATATTTGGCCTGATTTCTGGGGCCACTAGTCTTTTCTACTGGGCTGTATGGTTTTATGCCAATACAGGATGCTATGGTTTCTATGGCTCTGAGATGTGTCCTGAAATAATATATTGTGAGGTTTGCTCTTTTTGTTTGCAGTAGTATTGGTTAATACAGGGTCATTTGTGCTTCCATATAAATTTCACAATTGCTTCTCTCTGGTGCTGTTCTGATGGGACGCCTGTAATTCTCTTTGGGCAGTGTGGACAACATTGATCCTTCCAACCTATGAACATGGGATTCTACATTTTAGTCATTTTAGTGTCATGTTCAATATAGTTCATCCAGGAGCACCGGATTAAACAGGTACAAATGCATCTGGCTTTATGTGGACTCCAGAAATTGAAGCTCAGGTTGCTCAGTGAGCCATCTCCACTTCTCTGCCTCCCTCTATTGTTTTGGGGTTTGGTTTGTTCTTGCTTTTCTAAGCAACTATGACTATTTAGTTGAACATTTTAATTCCTTACATAGGTTCTCGATATTACAAAATACTTAGTACCACTTTTGCTGTAATCATAGATTTGCCATGTTTCCTTTCTTATATATTTCAAGGAATTAAACATTTTTTCTTTCTGATTTCAGTGACCACTCAAAAGAGCCATGTGATTGACATGGTGGCACAAATCTTGAATCACAGCACTGGGAAGGCAGAGGCAGATAGATCTCTGTGATTCTAGACCAGTCTACGCAGCATAGTAAATTACATGTCAGTTAGCTACATAGAGAAACCTGATCTCACAAAAAGAAAAAAATAGTCTAGTTACATCTTCATGTATCCTAAAATTTCTGAAGTTTCTCTTGTGAATTTTCATTCCATTGTGATCAGAAAAGCAACAGGGTATGACTTTGAGTTCATAAAACACCTGTTTTGTGGCCCAGCATATATTTATTCCAGGGAATATTCTGTGTACCAGTAAAAGGAATATGTGTTCTACAGCTGTCAAATGGAATGTTCTGCAAACGTCCACTGAATCCATTTGATTTACAGTACAGCTTAATATGGATCTTCGTTTCTTGTCTAGATGGTCTATTTACTGATGACAGCAAAGTCTTAATATGCCCTCTATTATTGTATTACAGCCCATATCTCCTTTTATGTCTAATAGAGTTTGCTGTATAAACCTCAGTGTGCCAACATGAGGTATTTACAATCTTTATAGTCTTTATTATTTAGTGACCCTTAATAAAATGTGTTTATCTTAAATTCTGTATTTTTTCACATATAATTATGTGAAACATATAAGCTGTTTCTGCTTGCTGGAGTATTCTACTTGCCTATCAATATACTTTCCTATGTGTGTGCTGGCTGGTAAATAAGTACTTGTTCTGTAGATAATTGTGGGTCTTGCTTTTTAAACTATTTAGCCAGTCCATATCTTTTACTGAGAGAAGTATTAATGATTTCATGTAGATTTAAAATTATTACTGAAAGGTATATACTTTTGCTTGCCATTTTACTGATTTTCTACTTCTTTTCTTACTTGTGGACTGATGAGTTACTTTATTGATAATGTATGATGATTTCTATTTTGTTTTGTATTTATCTTTCAAGTAGTTCTTCTTTGAGTAAGTTATACTTTCCAAACTATCAACCTGCCTTCCTTCTCTTTTTGGATTCATGAATCTCTCAAATGCCTTTTATAAGGCTGGTTTCATAGACACAAATTCCTTCAGATTTTGCTTGTCTTGGAAAGTCTTCATTACTTATTTGCTTTTGAAGAGCAGCCTTGACAGATACAGTAACTTAAGTTGACAATTATTTTCTCACTCAGGACTTAAAATAGAAGTCTTTCATCCGGTAGTAGTGGAAAAGTGATGTGTTTGGGTGTCAGGTTGAAAAGGAGTGGACTTGTGATGATTAATTTTCAATGACAATTTTACTGAATCACCTCCTGCTSTATCTATGAGGGTAGTTCTAAAGAGTCTTAATTGAAAGGAAGACCTAATCTTAATGGGGCAGCACCATTCCATGGGTTAGGGTTCTGTTTAAGTAAAAAGGAGGAAACAGATTGAGACATAGCATTCCTCTCTGCTTTCTGATTGTGGGGGTTATCTCAGATTTCTGTAAATATACCTTTATGGTCATGATAGACTATATCCCTTCCAACTATATACCAAAATAAACTTTATCTATCTATCTATCTATCTATCTATCTATCTATCTATCTATCTATCTATCNATCTATCTATCTATCTATCTATCTATCTATCTATCTATCTATCTATCTATCTATCATCTATCTATCTATCTATCTATCTATCTATCTATCTATCTATCTATCTATCTATGTATCTCACTTTTTATGATTTTATATATATTACTGTTTCGCCTGCACGCCTATACGTGGATCAAATGTGTGCTCCCATGTGGATGCTGGGAATTGAACCTCTGAGAGAGCAGAAAGTGCTCTTTAGCACCAAGCCACCTCTATAGCCCCAACTCTCCCTTTGAAACTTGCCCTTATTGGGCATTTTGTCATAGCAACAAGAGAGCTAATGCTCATGCTTTCTCAGCCTACAAAGTTTCCACTGAGAAATCCACTATTAGTTTAGGGGAGTTTTCCTTGGTACTTTACTCTTGAGGACTTTTAAATCTGTCCTTCTTGACTATTTAATATGTTATGGCAAGGATCTTTTCTTGTCACAAGTATACTTGGGGTTTTATATGCTGTGTGGTTTTCAAGATAAGGGAAGTTGTTTGCTATTATTTAATTCAATAGACTTTCTATGTTCTTAATCCTAATCCCTTCTTTAGGCATGCCAGGAATAGATTTTGGTCATTTGATGTGATCATATCCCAAGGACCTGGAGTGCTTCCCTTCATTGTGTTCCTACCCATTATAGAAAATAAAAAATTGAAAATCATGTAAAGCTCCAATCTCCATTTGCTCCATGTAGTCTGTGGGTGAAACTCTCAACTGAACTTCTCACTCACACCCTGCACTGTCGTCCTTACAATGTTTAACTGTTTAATTAGAATCTATAGAATGTTGTCGAGCTCCTTTAAGTCATTTTTCTTATTTATCAAGCATCTCCTGAATTTAGGTACTTTGGGGACCTGTTACTAGAGTTAACATCTTTAGGATGTATAATAATTCCTGGATATTTCACATTTCTTTTGTTACTATGGTGATATATGAACACCTTGTAGGATGGCGTTTTCACTTTGATGGGCTGGTTCTTTTTGGTTAGTGACTTTCTCTTAAAAAAGTGTCTTGTGGTATCAGTTTGTTATGCACCACTGAGTTCATTTACAGCTATGCACCAGTGTAATGCTTCTGTAACTTCTTGGCTGGTATTAGCACAATTTGGGCACACTGCATATCATTGGAGTCGGAGACCCACAATCTCCGTAAGCCACATAGAAATGTAGGTACTAACAGTTGAGACATGTGTGGTGTACACAGTGTATGGGGTACATCATGTCTAACTTCTGCTTGTGGTTTTATTGGTAGTGCTGATCGTGAGACGGTAGGTTTCACTAGGCATTGCTGATACCAACTTTGATATGTGTCAGAGTCACTAGCCTGGGCTGCACCAATTGTGAAAATGTCCCTGAAGCACTTATACAGTGTGCGCAGGCACAGGAGCTTCACAAGAACAGCTGGCTCAGAAATCCAAGTACTCTTTCTATGGTAATCACACTGAGCCATCTCAGTTGCTTTTGATCAAAGCCTGGGGCCTATGGACAATGAACACCACAAAGGTACAGCACGTGTACAAACCTGAGGAGGAATGATGATCAGGTCTCTTCTCTCTTCTTTCCTCCCATCCTTTAAGCTACAATAGGCCCCAGAGATCAACCAGCAATGAATTGTGTCAGGATACACAGAATTCTCTCAGCTAAAGTGTTTGCAGAACAAATAAGAACAGAGGCCACTGCTAGCACTGGGTAAAGTTTCTTTCCCTCCATCCTCTTCTCAGGTTACGCACCTTTGGAGTAAAATTATAGTTAAAGCTCTATAGTTTTTAAAAAGACCTCTTAGCATGCTCTTATGAGTATGTGTGCGGATGGGAGCAGGGACAGACTCGCAGCATATTCTATATACCTTAGTAGTGATCCTAGTTTTCGTTGGGTGCTGAGAATGGGGGTGGCAGATGGGTAAGGGCCTTCATTATGGGCAACAGAGCGAACAACTCATGATGGGCCATGACTTGTTCTTAGCTAGCCCCAGTCCTTAAGCAGACACTCTCTATTTCCCTCTGTGTTGTGGTACCCATTTCCATTCAATAGGTTTGTAACAGAAGTATCCCACAGAGCCACACTGGTGCATGCACAGCCATTTGCTGAGAAGCACAATAGGGTGTCTGTGTGCTCACAGCACTGGGAATAGGAAGGACCTTTGCTCTTACTTGCTCTGCAACCACTTTAGCTCAGAGGATGTTGTGGATCCAGCCTCAGTTCATCCCTGATTCCTCTCTGGGACATACTATACCTTAAAGGTAGGAGAAGGGAGAGAGAAGAAAATACCTGACCATCATTCCAACTCAGGCGTGCACAGCTATGCAGTCTTCCTAGAGCTGTCCACATTCGGACCATAGGTTCCTTCCCACGACAGTTCCTACAGCCCACCGAGGAATCACTGCGATGATGTGAAATCCTTTTCAAGTTGGGCTACAACCTGGGAAGGTTGTGAGTTTCCAATAGATAGCACAGCTAGTTTCCATGATAGCAGATTGCTGGAAGTTCTTCTTTCTCCGTATTCCTGCAGACAAGCATCCACTGTGGAGTCCAAGTAGTGGGCACTGGTGTATTTCATTTCCTTGACTGTGGTTTGGTCCTAGGTTTCTGGATCTTAAAATGTTTCCATTTTTACTACTGATTTCGGTAATCTCTCATGATTCATATGCAGCTATGCACCTGACATTTGGTTTTTCCTGAGGGGCAGGTGAGTGCTGGGTACCTTTGTTCAGATAATTTGCCATCTCTTCTTGAGATAATTTAATAGAATTCTGATCTTCCGCTGAATGATCATGTAAAAAGTTGTAAGGTTATTTTTTCCTTGCTTTACTTTCCTTGCTAGTTGTGATCCAAACAATTCACTTCTGTTAATTTTTAGAGACAAATAAGAGAGTAAATAAGCCTAGATTGTACAATTAACCCTTTGCAATAAAGAGTCAAAAGCAGCTACAGAAATAAATGCACTTATAAATATGTCAGAACCCATGATTATGAAATCAGGCTATCTTACCTTCTTTTTGTACCACAAGTACTAAAAGACTGCACAGATATCCAGGGAATGGCTGGGGATTCTCACTCAGTAGGAGAACTTGCCTAGTGTGCAGGAAGTCCTGGGTTTAATCCCCAACCCTACGTGTTGGAGGAGGGGCGGGGGGGGGGGCAGTGTAAGAGACTAGAAAGTCAGTTAGCCAGGAGTCTAGGGTTTTAGACCTGGAATTGCCACTAAAATGTCTGAGGACTGTGGGCTGAGGAAATGGCTCAGTGGGTTATTAAGTGCTTACTCTAGAAGCATGAGGGCCTGAGTTTGGTTTCTCAGCCTGACATGGGCGTAACCCCAGCATTGGGGGTAAGAGCACTGTAACCAGAGCTGGATCTGACAGCTTACTGGGGAACAGCTGAGCTGAAAGGGTGAACCTCCAGGCTTCCAGTTAGGGAGGCTCACTCTCAGGACTGCAGGAGGCAGAGAGAGGGAGCTGATTTCTTGTATTGACCTCCATCTGTGTGGCATAGGTTACACACCCACACACGTGCATACAGCACACACACACACACACACACACACACACACACACACACACACGCAGGGGGAATAAGAGAAACCTTTTGGGGGCCTCAGCATTTTCATCCTATTGAAAAGCAGGAAATTAGTAAGATTTATGGATTGCCTATAACTGAAAACTGAACTGCTAGAGGTTTTATGTATGCTAACACATCACTTGTGAAAATATGGCTGATTTGTATATTTATTTGAAATCACTGTGGCATATTGATAATAATGTACTACTTTTTAATAATGCCCAGATATTTTATTTCCATATTATAAATCAATAGCATTTAACCTTAGGGGGAAAAGAGAGATTGTATTAAGCAGAGCAGCTGCTTCTATTTACTGCTAACAAATGCAGCCCACCTCCAACTACACTGAGAATTCATTGTCATTGTTTTGAACCGTTTATTGTAATAGCCTTTTAAGTATGAAGCAGATAGAAAACGTAAGATCACTAAAGTCTTCCAATAAACAGGGAAACTGCTTGGATTTAATTAAAGTAGTCTTAGGGGAGTTCTACTACAGGCTTAGAAACAGTTTTCATCTCAGTTACATGTTGTGCTCCATAGCTTCAGTCCAGCCTTGAAAATCACTTTTATGACCATTTTGAGAAAGTTTGCTTCTCCGTGCCCATATGTAACCCTCCTCGTTGATAGAGTTGTCATCCTGTGGAGTGTGGCTAGGAGAAACCTGCTTTATGCACGGGAGGGAGAGCGGAAGAGGAGTTATGGCCCCTGTAATGTGTCAGAATCACAGGACTGAGGAAACAATGCTGACCAAAGCCCTTTCCTAATTATTTTGTCTACTTTCTTACTGTGATCCTTTCTTTGTTCTTTTTTTCTACTTTTAGCAACATACAGTTTATCAGAACATTTCACTACAGAACAATTCAACCAAGCTTATCAAGAACTTGCCATGCATATACAATTCTTGGTATTATGAAGATCACAAATAATGTCTAAGACGTGGTCCTTGCCTTCAAAGAAATCATGTCTACAACTATGGAGACACCTAGGAAGCACAAACTTATGACAAGCAGAGGACCCAGGGAATAGCCTGAGAGGATCAATATATGATCCAATGAGAAATATGTCCCATAGGCTCATGTTTGAACACTCGGCCCTCAGTTGGTGCCACTGTTTGGGGAGTCGGGATTTACTGGGGCAAGTATGTTCCTGCGGGTGAATTTGGAGGTCAAATGCCAGGCCCCCACTTCCTCCTGTTTTCTCTTTGTTTCCTAACTGGTAGTCTGGCCTCATGCGCCTGCTGCTGTGCCAGGAGAGTATGTGAGGAATTCAGTGCCAAGATGACCACAGCAAGTGAGGGGGTGGAGAAAGCTAAGGAGGAGAGCTAGCTAGGGTCAGCCCCAGACGCCCGTGACGCCCAGTGACACCCAACTCTGGAGGGAGCTCGGATGGAGCTCAGAATGCCCAAGACCAACGTTAATAACTTAAAATAGAGATTCCAATCATTGTTTAAATTAAAGCAGATATCCAGTTACATTAAACACACTCTGAATGTGACCAAAACTTGCAATGTCATTTTCAGTTAACTAAGTCTTACTATCTAGCTTTAAAGAGATGGCTGAACTATAGCTGTGGACCTCAACCTTTTGGTGAAGCACTGGTTCCTGTACTCATCCTAAACATACAAACATGCTCATCAATACGTAAGATTTGCAAGTGGTAGATTACATTGTTGTTTCTGAAGTAACGGAAGTAATACAGACCCATTTCAAAATCAATATCACATCATTTTAAACATTCTTTTACCTAGCTCTGAAACTATTTCTATGAATGGAATCCTAAAAGTGGCTATTACCATCTCACCAACTTTGAACCACCGTTGTCCTCACACTTTCCCTCCTCCCTGCTGCCAGAACACACAACATAACAAACCAAAAGCAAAAGGAGTTCAAAGGATTAGAAATAACAACAGGAGACTACCATCTACGGATTGCTATGGACCACATACTATGCTATCTATCTGTAAATAACGCATAGTTTAACTAGCTGGGCTGCAGTCTATTGTAATGTCTTGGCAGCATCTTTTACAAATGGGGTCAGAAAATTCAAAGTTTAATGATAGCCTCATCAGAATGCAGAATGATCAGGCTCTCAAAGATCACATGTTCTGGTTAGAGTTGGGGCACAGAAGTAGGATGACTACTGTGGCATAAATGCCATAAAGGTTCCATAGATGCTATCATAAGATGCACACAACTAAATGCTCTAAAGTCTCTCAATCATGTGTTGGAATGCTCATTATTAGGGGCCAGAGCTGGATCATCCGTTAAGAGTGGGTACTGCTCCTGTAGGAACCCATGTTCAATTCCCAGCTCCTGTGTCTGATGGCTCACCAACTGCCTGTAACTTGAGTTCCTGGAGACCTAATGCCTCAGGCCTTCAGGGAACCTACCCTCATGCCCACATACACACACAGATATGTTTCTTTTTAAAGACCCATAATTAATAGAAATTTTTTTCAAAATCAAAAACTATATTTTCCCATAGTAGGAATTTTCCTTGTATGTTATATTTGCCAAGTTAATCAAAGCCAGATAAATTCCATGATATTACTTATGTACTAACAAAGAGCATCTTCATGTTATAAGAGTTATAAACTGTATATATATACATATATATATATATATAGTCCCATTAATGAAAACATTAAATATGACCCCCCCCATTTATTAGTAATACTGTGTAAATCCCATGACATATTTCTGTAGCTGTTTCAAATTTCTTTTATTTGAATATTTATAATTAACTATCAGAACAAATAGAAAATACAGTGAGACTGAATGAGATGCAAATCAGTGAAACTATTTATCCTGCTGATAGATATATAGATGATAGATGACAGATAGATAATAGAGATAGAGAGAGACAGAGAGATGACAGACAGACAGGACTATGTGTCACGACACTGAAGACTCATTCTCCTGAAAGGATAAAGGAAAAGGAGTTCAATGGGACCTGTGCACTTGCTCGGTCATCCTAAACGGTCCCACTGAGGGAAGGTAAAGGGCAGCCAATAGTGTCAGACAGCAAAGCTGTCAATCGCATGCAGCTTCCAGGCTCCAGATGTGTCCCCTCAGAACATGCAGCTGTGGTCGCACACCTGGAGTGGTCACCGGCACCCTGCTAGTACCGACACTATAGCATGAGCTCTCTGGCTACCAGTGGGGAGACTCCAGGTTCAGCACGTCAGCAGGAAAGCGCCTCTCTCTCCTTGCCCTGCCAATCTGTTCCTTTTGGTAGAGGACCCCGAGTCAGCCTCCTAGGAAAAGCTCCTTTCAGGGATCTCTCTTCAGGAACTAGTGCCATGAAATTTTCTTAGGCAACTTAAAATATTTCAGCTGAGTGCTTTAAGTATTAAATATCACTGTATTCTCATCTAAGGAGAAGTAAAAGTTATAAATCACAGTAAGTGGATATTCATCTCTTCCCTGTTGTGCAGATGAGGTGGTCATACCCAGAAGGTTCAGTACTTTACCTAGAATCACCATGCTAATAAATAGCCAGTGTCTCTCAAACGCCTGGAGACCTGACCATAGCACCCTGACTACTGCTAAGAAGCAATTACTAACTACACAAAGCTTGAAAAATGTGTAACCTTTATTATAATTTTTCAGAATAAGAGTTCTTCCAATTATATACATATGTGTAATTTTTCTGTTGCTGGCATTTCATTTTCATTTTGGACAAATATCTCGGTTACACAAAGGGTGCTACAAAATAATTTAAATAAGTAAAGAAATCTAAATTAAGATACGAGGAAAGACCTTTTCCAAGTATGTTTAACAAGCAAAGCATATGACATCTGATTTAGATACCTGTCACATGTGTTATCTAAAACTTCTACATGAAACCTATTTTAAGGCATGCAAATTTAGTACGTTGAGAAAGTCAGTATGCAAAGCATCTTAAAGTGCTCTCTTTACTAATGCACGTAACAAAGTGTACTGATTATGCAAGTACATTTAATTGGACATAATTAAAATAATGAGATTTAAATACTGATGATTTTAAAAAGAAGAAAATAGAAGGTGGGATGAGACCTGAGATGCATTCAAATTGATAAGGAGGCACGCACCGCTGCTCTGTAGACAGCACTTGCATGGAGCTGCCGCCACCGCCTCTGCTGTTGCTGCTGCTGTCATTCCCCCAATCTGAGGCAGTTTACAGGTGGTAACAGAAAAGATTTCACAGAAGGAAAAAAGGATTTCATTGAATAATATAATACTTTGCGTTTGGACACTGTCTCTTTTTACAAGTAACTTGGGAGTGAGACAGCGACCATTATGCTTTTCAAGGGAAGGCATTAAAATGACCAAAGAGATAAGGAAGCAAATTTCCCACAATGGCTTGTGCTTGGTTAAATGGACACAATCTCAAAAGCTTTTGCCAATGTCACCCTGACCGGAAGATACCAAATCCAGGTATTCTCTCAATTGTGTGGGCGTTCAAAGGCCAAGATGATGTCAGGTATAGGAAGGGAGCAGGAGAGACTCTACAAGTGGGTCTGCTGTTTCCGACATGGCCCAGGTAGGAAAAAGCAGAACAAAATCTTTTCTGACTTCTTTGTCTGCTTCACTAAGTACAAAAGAGAAAAGGTCATGGAAGTGAAACTTTCATTAAGTTAGCCTGAGGGTAGAGCTTTGTCTGGTAGGACGTTTCAATTTTCTATAATACAGAATTGGGAAAGGCAGCTTTGAAGTCTACATGGCCCTAAAATTTCTTAGGAAAGGCAGAGAAACACTGTCTACAATTAATCTGACCATAAGCAAGTCACATTCCCCCTTACTGAGGAAGAGCGGCTATGCACGTGTAGCTGTCACGCCCAAGGCTATGCACCTGGGCATGGGTGACACAATGGAAAGATTCTGGAATAAACAAACCCCAGGCAGAATTCTAGGTTCTATTCAGGTCAGACTGTTGCAGTGCACCATGGAAGGATGCTGAAGCGACACACTCTTTTGGGGATCTTTCTTTTTTAAAAAAAAAAAAAAAATCCTAGTGTTTCCTTCTTACCTTTGTCGGATTCTAAGCCCAAGCAATACCCTCAGCAGCTGAGGGCCTAATACATGAGGCCTTGTAGCAATAACATCCTCGAACACCCGTGGGCTGAGAATTTTAACCTCTACCAGTAGCACATCAAGTCTAACACATGGGCTTTCACAGCATTTTCACCCCACACACTGAGAAAGGCACTGGCTGATCTGGCTGAAAAAAAATAATCACTGGCGACATAACAGTTCAAAATCTCAGGATTCACGGAGATAATGACAGAATCGGGACAGAGCAAAGAACTAACACAGCTCAACAGTGTCTGCTCAAATGAATGCAGAGTCATTCGACATGATTGATGGCATGAGGTAGAGCAATGGTGGATTTCTATTCAAGATGCAATTAGATCTCACCCAGCAACCCAGGTTCCGGCGGCGTTCCTCCTGAGCACCAGGTGTCTGCGCCTACAACGCTGGCCAAGAGCGCATCACAATACAGTGTAGCAAGTTACAAAAAGGAAGAGTTTTACAAAGCTGTTGTTTAGTCAGGCCAGTTGGGCATAGTTAACACTGAAATACTTTGGAAAACTGCAGCTAATACCACAAGTGATGCAAATCAAAATGACCTTTGTTAAAAAAGTCGGGGACAGGCTGACAGCAAAACTGTGGGCTGACACCCATACTGAAAAGTTCAAGAAGGATTCTGCTACTACGGTGCAAAATACACGTGCTGGGGCGGTGAAACTCTCCGTGAATCTGGTAAGGGTCTGTAGCCATCTTAGCCATGAGTACAAGATGTTGAATGATATCGTTCTTTGATGTTTAAAAGAAATAGAGGTCTACACAGGAAGCAAAGTAATGAATCAACAGATTGTGTTCTTGATTTTTCTAAAATGATTAATTAGAAAATCAACGATAGCAAAAAGTTCAAGCCAATCATTCATTTCCTTCACAGGAGTAAAGTGGAAAGAGCCCAGCAAGAAAGCCTTTTCCTTCTTTGTGTATACTGTCATGAGAAGCCCCTGGCGATCCTTCTTTGTGTACACTGTCATGAGAAGCCCCTGGCGACGTACGAGGCTTTGCACCTTCATCTTGTACTTATCTACATCACTGTATTGTATAGTCAGAAAAGCATCAGGATGGCAGATAAAGCCATGGGGCAGTGATATGGAGCCCAGGTTCTCCCCATACACTAAGCATCTGAACCCCGGCTTCAGGAACTAATAGGACTATATGCACGGACCAGTCCCTTCATCTTTTAGATTTAATCAATGACCAAATGGCTAATAGTAATGACCTGCCAAGCAGCTTATTTTTTATCTTTATTAAACTAAAATAAGCAAACTATCTAGAATGATAATGTAACTCCTAGATATATCATGTTTAATAAGTAGAAATCATTACTACTTTGCATTTATTTTCTCATATAGTATCTATAATGTACCTGTGAAAGGTTGTTACTTGTAGGACCATGAAAGGCAGCCTGGGTTCTGGTTGAGCTAAGGCTTGAAACCCTGGTGACCCGGCAGTGGATATGACACCAGGTTCCTGGCGCAAGGCCACAGCTCTCTATAGGTTTGTGACCATCAGTCATGTAAGGGCAATGCCCCAAGTCCCTCCACAGGTAGAGGATGTGGGTCGCAGGTCACTTAGACTCAAGACAAATCTCCATTTTAATGAGGTAGTTAAGGCCGGGAGGCTTTAGCCAATAAACTCTCCTTCCCAGACATTCCTCCCTGAAAAAGGTATTCACCTCAGGGCCGCCCTGAGAATGTGGGGTACTCTCTGCCATGACAATAAGTGCCTTAAAGCCATGGATCATTGGGATCTGCCATGGGGAGCAATGGAGCAGGTCTCCCTCTGAAGAGCTGCATCTAATCTCCAGCAAGAGGCCTCTCTGCTCTCCCAGCCACAGCTTGCACCAAGCCAAGCCACCCACAGAGCAAGCCAAGGACTCTCCTCCCTGCTGAACAGGGACCTCAGACTGTGCCCCCCCACCCACAGAGCGGTGTCCAGAGGCTTCACACAGTCCGACACCCACCTCCTGTGTGGGGTAAGCGTAGTCAAAACTCCCCACATACCACCTCCGAGTGGACCGAGCCCCGTGGTGGAGTGGACTTGGGACACACCAATAACCCAACAGTTACTGTCATGTCACTCCATAGGTGAGACAAATTACATAATCTACCACTAAGTTTCCCAGAGTGCCACTGTAGATCTGTCTGCGTCCTTTCTTCTACCCTACACTTCACAGTCCCCGCAGAACTTGTTTTTCTGTCACCCTAACATTTATTGAGAAGTAAATGGATCTTTTGCTCTCAGAGTACAATGGATTAGCACAGATTAGACTCTGCACTCAGTAGTACACCACCATCTTGCCCATGTGCCCATATTTTAGAAGCACTGGTGAGTGGCAGAATGGTGTGCCGAGTCTAATAACACAGACTTGACTCCATAGAACTCAAAACTCTCATTGCTCAAGTCCATAATTACTTTCTGTCAGGGTTTCAATAAAAAAAAACAAGTGAGGTATTAGAAAGGGCCTAAGAGATAGGGCTCAATTAATTTGAAGGGAGGATTAAAAAACAGCCTTTTGGAAGAAAAAGTTCTTCAGAGTAGGAACTGGCTTGGAAGAGTAGGGAACAGAAACCAACTGGGCACCAGACTCTAAAACAGGGACATCCCTTGGCCTGCAACAACAGACTAGAGCCACGAGGATAGGAAGACATGGTGCCTGAGCAGCACACATGGAGTCCAGGGTCTGAGAGGAGAAAAGGACGGACCAAGAGACACACAGACAGAAGGGTAAGACCATAGGAGTTCATCTATGCTCACCTGTGGAAACTCCCTCTTGTTTCCTTGAGACAGCGCACAGTGACTGCAGTCAGTGTAGAACAGTAGAGGGAGGAAGCTGAGAAGTCCAGAGGAAAGCTGGAAAGGCCCAGACAATGGTAAAGGTGTTTGGGAAGTGGGAAATACAGCAGTGGGGGCAGGGAGACCAGCACAGACTCAAGGTTTTTAAATCCCTGAGGCAGCAGACTACCTGACAATACTAGGTCTTTAGTAATTTCTCACTGAATGAAGAAGCCCTCAAGCTGAGCAGCTACTGGTTCTAAAGCATCCCCCAGTCCCTGTACCACATCTTCCTGGGCACAATAAATCATCCAGGCAGCATAGAAGACACAGGAAGAGTCTGAGGAAATGATGGCTAAACTCCTAAACTAGCAGGCAGGACTACACTTATGAAAAGCTCTTGATGTATAACAAAAACCTTTGTGAAACAAAATGCCTTTCCCTGATCTGACAATGGAGGAATTTAGAAGCCAGATATGGTTCTGCTAGGTGACTTTCCAAGCTTGTTAGAGAAATGTATTATTTAAAATAGCCTAGGGCTATGCTGCCAGGAACACTGCAACAGGAAGGGCACTGAAAGAAAGCCCTTTCATTTAAGGCAAGGGGGAAAACGTGTTAGAAGGAAAATCTATACCTATCATTCCGTCTTCCTTTTGTTGAAAACATGGTCTCTGTCATTTCTGCACAAAACAGAACTCTTTTGACTATCAGTAACAAATTCTGTCCATATAAGATATAAGCGGGCACAGTCTAGTGAGGACAGAGTGCTCACCCAAGTCACTGAATAATTTTAACTTTTTTTGTCCAGGAGAGCTTACTTCCCTAGAAATATAAAACCAAAATCATTTAGAAAATCACCTCACTTTCCATGTGGACATGAGAACACAGAAATCAATGGTTATAGTGAACCATATTTGCAATCTAATCATTAATCCCAACTCATCTCAAAACTGCTGCCCATTGTGAAACAGGCCAAGAGCACTAGCAATATGGCAGTGAAGAGTAGTTGGGTTGACTTAGGTCCCACCTTCTCTCCTGCTAGGACCCGGTTAAAGACACCTGTTGGCTTTTTAATAATTAAAGCTTTAAGTGTCATTTAAATGAACTGAGACAGTGTGTCCCCTAGCCTAGGGTGACATGCTCAAGTGCTTGTGCACAAATAAAGGATGATTTTGCCAAGAAAACAAGAGGTCCTTATTGGCAGGAATCCAATTCTAAGACCAGGACTCGCAGGTCTCTGATCAAAGGCTGACTAGGAAAGCCTTTAACACTGCTTTGAAGAAGCTGTGGGTGTGGGTAGTGAGATCCAGGTAAAAAGGAAGGCAGAATCGGGTCTATATGTAAATACCTTTATAAGTTTGAAACATAAATTGCCTTCTTTCAATTCAGAAATCACTTTTCCCTGTGCTGCAAATAAAGCTTTCAGCAGCACTTTCTGGGCCTTTAGAGTCCTGAAAATGTTCTTTTTTTTTTTTTTTTTTTTTTTTTTTGTAGAAACCAGGAAGTGGTGCCTAAGAGTGCCAAACGGTGCTTTGATCTCTTTCTCTCTCTCTAAGAACTATTTTAAAGAATGGTGATGGCTATGGAAGATGATAAAAGATCTTACAAGTTCACAGGGACTTAAGTTTGAGTAAAACCAGTGTATGGTGATCCATTTGTCTCTGCTTTACTGAAAAAAACAAGACTGAAAGCTAAAAGTCAGATTCTTGGACAACTTAAAAGTCACTAATTCCCTAGCTGGGGCAGAGAATAATTAATAACCCTCATATACCAAGAATGTGTTCTTCTCCGTCTCCGTCTCCGTCTCTCTCCGTCTCTGTCTCCGGCTCCCTGTCCCTGTCCCTCTCCCCCCCTCTCTCTCCTTTAGTTTTCATTGAGCACTAATAATGCTAGAACAAAACTGTCTTTATTAGCAACTCATTTTTGTCCAGGATGGAAGACAAATGCTTCAGCTTAAACTGTGTATAGCTTTTAATTAAACAAAACAAAACATGTAATCGTTTATTTAAAATGCATAAATTCATCAATGAAATCTTAGAAAATATTCCATTCTGTATGAAACTACAAATTAAATGTTATTTGTATTAGTACTGTTATCTCACACAACACTTACTTCAACTGACTAAAAGTAATTTTTTTCACTTTTACTAAACAATCTTGCAAGGTCAATGAAAATAAACAGTCTCCCAGCCATTTCTACACTCACAAAACGGAAACAATATGTCAAAACTACAGGAAATAAAATTAAGAAGTCTTTCAATCACTGTTAAGTCAACTATAGTTCTGCTAAGACACAGGACAAAGTAAAATCATAATTCATTGCATCTTCTGAAACAAGTGAGACTTGCCTTTTTTCTCCCAGGAAATGGCACAGTACAGTGATATCCAAGAAATATAATTACATTATCTTAATTACTTCATGTCAACCTGGTAAGTCACCACCATTTAATGAAAATAAAAAACCCTGCCACTTGCAATTAATGTTTGTACTGCTTCAATTGATCAAATGTCTAATGCACATAAAACATTCAAAGAAGTCCTGTGTATCTTACAGTAATTCAGTGGAGAAGTCCTGGCCCAGGGGTATATAAATCTGAAGCACAAGGAACCTCTGGATCAGTCCAACTAGAAAAGAGAGAAAAAATATATAATGAAATGTTCAGGCCACTTGTATGTACACATAAACAAACACAGCTACTACAGAGTTTAGCCCTGCAGGAGCAGATAGGTCTCAGTAACACATGCATGATTTATAACCTGACTAGAAAGGTGGAGACGCTGTGACAACTGAATCAAATGCCAACCAATGCTGCCATTTAAAGTCCCATTTGGGGCACTGGTGAAATTTTTATAAAAATCAAAAACAGGATTTTTATTCAGTCTTGTTATACCATAAAAGAATGTGAGCATAGAATACACACACACACACACACACACACACACACACACACACACACACACACCATACACACCACACAGGCGCACGCGCGCACACACACACACACACCACACACACACACCATACACACCACACACGCACACACCACACACACAAACACACACCACACACACCACACACGCACACACCACACACACAAACACACACCACACACACCACACACGCACACACCACACA
>BDUI01000018.1:1067398-1093550 GCA_002335545.1 Apodemus speciosus
TGCCTTGATTTCTGTTAGTAACATTCCTATGTTTGCCTTTTGTCATCTTTTTATCTCTGGAGTTAGTTGGTCTTGTTTTTACTGGTTGGTGTTTGAAGCTCTTTTGAGCATGGCATTTGGCCCTGCTGTCACAGAGGGTGACCGTGCTCCCAAGCTGGATACTGGATGGTTTCCACTACTTGGCTCTGAATTATCTCCTCAGAAAGGCTGGGCCAGGCCCAAGTCTCCTCCCCGCTTGCTGCTGGACATGCAATTGTCCTCCTGCTGTCTCCTCCTGGCATGCCTAGATGCCAGCTCTCAAGAATCAGATCTTTTTTTTCCACCGATCTGGGCTCGTCTGTTAGGTCTTCATGGTGTCCTGGGCTCCTCTGTTGGTTCTCTATGGTGACCTGGTTAGGTCACCAGCTCCAAGATGGTGGCGGGTCTTTGGGCTCTGCCTAACTGTGGCATGCCTGCAGGAATGGAGCTTCCCTGGTTGGACTGCTGGATCCTAGATGGTGGCTCTCTCAGTCCACAGGGCTCTGTCTGGTTAGCTGTCTGTGGTGCCCCGAGGCAAGGTGGCTGCCTCTACTGTAATCCAGGCACAGACTGCACAGACCCCCGAGCAAGTTGGTAGCCAGGCAGGTAGGCGCAGAGACGACTAGCTGTTCTGGGTGTAGGCAAGAGCCTGAATGGGTAGTCGGTGCAGTGAGCCGAGGCAAGATGGCAGCCTCTGCTGCAAGCTGGGCGGCCTGGCCCCCCCAGCCCAACTGCGGAGCTGTTCTGGCTCTGGGTGCAGGGAAGAGCCTGACAGTGTAGTCGGTGTCAGACTTAGACTCTGTCCATGTACCTGGCCCTGGCTGCTAGCTGTCTGTAGTGCCCCGAGGCAAGGTGGCTGTCTCCTTTGTAATCCAGGCACAGTCCGCACAGACCCCTGAGCGAGTTCACTACTGTTATTTTTAAGTAGTGCTTTTACAGTTGTTTCATTAGAGCAAATGATAGACAGCATAGGCAGCATACATTTCACAAGGATTATGTCACCCAAGAAGTAGGACGAGGCCCAACAATTAGTCCTCCTCACTGCCCAGAAAACTCAGGATGAACTCAGTCTGTGGTTCCAGTCTCAGCCTTAGCACATCTTCAATTTCCTTTTCATCCCTAAAATTCGGTTAATAATTTCCACCTATACCTCAAAGAAACATGTGTATGAGCTTTATCATTTAACAAAGAGTATTGATCACATTCTGTTCACAAGACTTGCTGAAGTTTTTGTAGCAAGACTGGCATAATCTGTGGCCTCATAGAATGTGCAATAGGATTTCACAACAGAGAAGGCCAAGTGCTCCTTTGCAGCCTTCAGCCATCAGTGCTTGAGGGCGCAAGGGTGAGCAGGGAAGGCAGTCTTCAAGAAACAACCCAGGAACTCAGCCTAGAAGAAGCAGCAGGAATTGGCCAGGGGCGTGGGGGTGGGAGGGGGCGGGTGATAAGGAGAGAGGGAAACAGACTGTAGGGGAAGCAGTCCATCTTAGAGTGGAGGGGGGACGTCCAGGGGGAACAGCTGGAATGAACCTCCGAATGTTCCGTTGGCTGGCAGAAGGCACTGAAGAAGGAAAAGAACAGATCTGAAATCCAATCGTTCGGAGCCTTGAAGGCCGTGGGAAAGACACGGGCCAGCCTAAAATCACCGGAAGTCACTCATTTGTGAAATTCTTCAATACAGATTGACTTGACTGTACAGTAGGTAAATGTGACAAAATAAACTGTTCCTGACAGTGGAGTTTGCTTTCTGAAATTGGTTGGAAAACCCATGAAACCTGTAACCAAGGCACAGCATCATCGTCAGTGTTGCTCGTGGTAGGAGGGGAGGGCAGGGGCTGGAGATGGGCTGAAGCGGACGCAGTGTGCAGGACAGCTATGGCCCGAGTACATGCCAGGTGGGCCTCGCTGAAGCCATGACGTCTTGGTAAAGGCTGGGAAAGAGGACACGGCTGCATTTCAAACTAGCAATACGACCTGAAGGGGTGGAACACAGGCCAGAGAAAGAGTAATCAGAGAGAAAGCCAGAGAGTAAGAGGGATCCAGGCTGTTTATATTCCCGCAGAGAAATTACTTTTACTTTAAGAAATGGGACAGTTTTCAGGAGCGGAATAACATGGTGCACAGGTCGCTCATACCTGAAGGGTCTACTCTGGCTAACCTGACAGCAGACTGGAGAGAGCCCTAGCAGAGAGTTCTTGCAGTCATCCACGCCTGAGAGTGGGGTGAGTAGCACCGAGGGGTAAGAAGCAAGCACTTTTAACCTTTATGCCAGTACCAAGAATACTTTCTTAATGGAGTCAACAAGAGAATAAAGAAAAATAGAAGCTGGTTTAATGAGGAATTGTGGTCTCCTCAGTTGAAAAGATGGTGCTATTTGCTAACAACTTAAATGAGGCAGCCTAGGCAGGTAGAGGGACTCTGAGCAGCCTTGGCCGGGAGCTGCACTTTACATACACTACTCTTAAGCAGTCCGGGGAAATAGACGAGCAAATACCCGACTGCAAGACTGGAGTTTGGATGCAAATCGCATTAAAAAATCCATGATCCTGAAGCTGATAACCAGGAGGAGCACATAGCCACAGAGCTAACCACACCGGTAGGAAGGAGGAAGGGTTGAGATCTCCCATGAGGGAAACTAGGCAAGTCTATCTGGGGGGGGGGGGCAGCCCTCTCTGGCTCTCCCAGAGGCAAAGGCAGGCTGAGAACCTGCCACTGGCTCAGAACACAGGACCACTCACTCTGCGAAGAGCATTTCATACAATGGTGAGATCACAGTCACTTAAGGGTTTGAAACAGAGCAAGACATAATTTAAAAAGAATAGCAAAGTAGCAGTAGGAGGCCTGGGGGAACCACAAGAAGCCATCCTCATCTTTCAGAACAGCTGAACTTAGGCTGTAGGGCACAGATGGCCGGACGCACACTATTTGATTCAGATGACTCAGCGGGGAAACCAATGACTCTGAATGTAACTCTTGGATCCAGAGTCCCTACTGGATCTTTATGTATGACAGTGATGCTTCTCACTTGGACAGCTCCACAGAGGACAGTCCATGTTGAAGGGTGGCAGAGATTTATCTAACTGGTGAATGATACACTAAAGTGTCATTACCAAGGGCAGATGCTTACAATTAGAAATTAGAAACAGAGCTGTCAAAGTTTCTTAATGTGGCAAACTTAACAAACTTATTGAGCATCCATTGTCTGTCATCATGGAGTTGGAGGTTACAAAGAAGACAATTCTCACCCTGGAGAAGTATACAACCTGAGAGTGAGAATCACATGCTCTTTTATGTGATGGGTGCTTTTATTTATCTAACAGGCGCATGGAACTGGGTTCAATTCCCGGCATCACAAAGCAAAACGTATTGAATTGAACATCTACTGAGCACCTTCCATGCACCAGGCACTGTGGAGAGATGTGCTGCTGGTACCTGACTGGTAATTTTAATTTCCATTATAAACTGTACAGATTGTAGGCTTTGCATGCCATTTTAAGCACTATGTAACACACACTCAGCTATGAGCTATGAGGAAGTCATGATTTACTTATGACAGCAAATTAATTTTTAAAAATTTAAAAATAATTATCTTTCAAGCTCAATTTCTTAAATTAGTTTATAAAGAGACCACAGGGCTACCAGGAAGGCTCAGYAGATAGACAATGCTTGCCAAGCTGATGACCCGAGTTCCCTTCCCAGAACACGATGGAAGGAGACAACTGATTCCCCCAAGTTGTCTTCTGACATCCATGCACACCGTGGTGCATGCGTACATTCACACAATAATAAATAAATAAATAAATAAATAAATAAATAAATAAATAAATAAAATAACAACTTAAAAACACAACAGAATTATTTATTTAGTATTTATTTATTTAGGATTCATCAAGAACAATTTAATTCAGAAAGATTACTATTTAGGAGCAGTCAGTCAAACTTACATAATTTCATTATGAAACTTTCTTTTAAGTAATACTGTCAGAAACATAAGTGAATTATTGAATGTCAAGTTTGCATAAAGTGTATGTTTATTCTTAAAATAGGGATACATAATGATAATTGAACCCAATTTAGATGCTAATTGAAAGCCACTTCTCCTCTATTCAAGACATGCTTTCTAATTTCAGTTTAACCATACCAACTCACACAGAAGGTCATTTTATACAAGTAAAAATAACTGTGAACTTCTCTTATCAAAACTCCCAAAGAGCTCACGTGAAAGGCATTAGTGCCATGGAGACCACACAAACTGTTTCATTTGTTACACTGCTGCACATGCTACGGGAAAGTCAGATTAATTTTTAATTGCAGGGCATTGTGTAAGAAATACATTAGAAGATTCTTCTGTTTCTTCTAATTAAAAGCCATCATCGTTACATTTAAAGAGGTAATTATAATACATTAAACCAGATTTCTGAGGAAATTAAGGGGATAAAAAGTAAAAAAAAAAAAAAAAAAAAAAAAAAAAAAAAAAAAAAAACCTGAACAAGAACAGAGAGGGAGAGAAGGGGAGTCTGTATTTAGTCACGGGTAAAATGAGGACTCTTTCTCAGAGCCACTGAGAAGGTTGCTAGGACTGAGTGATGTCATCAATACCATGACCATGGAAGCAGAGGGCACTGGAAGGCAGTCAGATTGTCTTTACAAGCCCAACAATAATGGCAAAAAGACTCTCCAGCTTCAAACAGCCAAGTTCTTAGGCTGTATCTGCTTCATAAAGTTGATATCCTGAAACAGGTGAGCGGTGCTTCTCTCTCTCAAGGAAAAAAGCTACAGTTGCAGGCATGTGTCCGGACTCATCTCAAGTCATTTCACTCACTAATACAAATGTATATAAAAAGGGAAAACAGCAGCAATGAAGTGCCTGCTGTCTGTCACACACCCACTGGGGACCGTGAGGCAGCCATGTTTACTTAAGGCAGCAGTTAAAGATCTTAACGATAATTATCTACTCTCATTCAAGGTCGATTTCTTATATTGGTGTATTAAAAAACACCAGCACTGCTCTTTAAATTAAGCCGTCTTCCAACTGCAATTTGCATGGCTCGATTCCCATCTTAGAAGTTTAGGATGTCACATAGTGCTTGAAATGGTACATCAAGCCTAGAATCAGTACAGTTTGCAAAGAAAATTAAAATTAGATATCAATATGAGCGGCATGTCTTCCCTGGTGCATGGAAGGTACTCAGTAGATGGTCTTTTTAAACAGGTTTTTTGTTGTTGGTGTTGCCAGGCGTTGAACCCAGGCCCGTGAGCCTACGGGTAAGTGCTCTATCACTAAGCTTTCCTTGCAGTCCCTCAGTAAATGTTCTTAATGAATGAAGACAAGGTACACAGTAAATGCAAAGAGGACTGCCTATTTACTCCTACAAAACACTAGAAATCTATATTTAACTGATAGGACATGGTTCATGAAAATTATATTAATACATTACATTACTCAAGTTACATCACTTTATTGAAAGCCTAATCTGGTGACAGCCTTAAATTCCAACCTACTCACTGCCAACAACTGCCTTTCTGGGTTACACCTTCAAGGCAGCTCCCAATGTTCTGTCTGCTTTAAAGCGATGTTGCTAATTTTCACACTGGAATCAATTACTGCAGCTGTCTGTTAGATAATATTCATATTTGTACTTATTAGATATCAAGATTCCTAAAGGTTTGTCAATTGTATAAATTATTTTTTATCACTTTTTATTCTTTAAACAAACGAAGTCCTTGTAACTTATATGAACTCCTGAATTCGTGCCAAAATTTCACCTTAACCGCTGATTTTTCTGATAAGAACCCAATGTTTATTAGCTCACCTGTAAGCAGTATTGTGAAAAATTCCTCAGGCAGAGTTAGGTTCAACAAATATTATTATAATAAGTGGCTACTCAAATAATCTTCTAGGTCTTAGAATAGTTCTGAATTTCAACAAGATAGTGGGGCAGGATTTGCTCTAAAGTGCATGACATATAGCTTATTTCCATATTAAAAATATCACGTGACTTCACACTAACAGTGGCCATAGAAGTCTTACCAGTATGCCTGCTTCTAAGACATGAAACGCGGCTCTCTCAAAGGCTAGGTGCAATGTTAGAAGTTACTCACGGATTTGCTTATTCTCCTTCGGTAACTGGATTTTGTTGGTTTGGCTGCTGCCTTCCAGGACAAATACAAAACTTTTAACTTCTTTATCAAATTCCTATGGAACGAGATGAAAACCGTTGTCATTGAAGCATATCTTATTTGGCTTCTTCTACAAAATTGGAAAGGCAAATCAACAGTAAAGTGTCTCTATCTCTCCCTCTCCCTCTCCCTTTTTTCTCTCTTCCAAGAGACTTAAAAGTAGACTCAAACTTTGATGATGCTTTTTTCCTGACTTGCTGTGGATGGAACATGAAACCACATTAACCACATGGCTAATTTCTTATTGTGTGAAAACATCATTCCTCCAAATTAAAAAAAAAAAAAAAAAGATCTCAAATTTCAGGGATTCCAAAGCCACTGATCCGGTGTGGGGCAGAGGGGCTTCTTTCCTCCTGTGCACATCTGCATCTAGGTACGTGGCTGATTACCATCCCATGCCACAGCAGAAGAAAGTACCTGACCAGCGCTGACTGAATTCCCACATGTGTGCTCTGCTTTCAGAGGACTAGCTCAGATGGAATTAACCATGTATTATTCGCATCTCGTGTAACTTTGAAAATTCTAAGTATAATTTATTTAAAATCAGTATAAATTAAAATGTAACAATTAAGGCTATCTAAAAAGTTAAGCAAAGGGGCTGGAGAGATGGCTAAGCAGTGGGGAGCTCTTGTGGCTCTTTTAGAAGGGCCAAGTTCAGGTCCTAGTACCCATGCTGGACAGCTCACGACCACCTATGCCTCCAGGGGATCAGATGCTGTCTTCTTGGCCTCCATGAGCACATACAGACCCGTGGCATACACTCACAAACACATAAACATAAAAATAAATCTCCTTTTAAAATGAATTCTGCAATAAATAAGTCCATGTAGTGTCTATTGTAATAGCATCCCCTAAGCATTTGCAATGAACATACATGAACCAAGCGTATTATTAATTTTACTTATGTCTATGTTGGGCCTGTATTTAAAATTTTTCAACAGTTTACCCAAACTTTTAACATAGCCACAAAGCACTTATATGCTGGCCTGTATCCAACTCTTCAAACCTAATCACTTCCTGTTGGCACCAGCAGCTTTCTCAGTTCCTGTTTACGAGGATTCTGTTTGGACTTCTCCCTCTGCTGGGAAAGCTCTTCTGTGCTCCAGCCTCACCTGATGCCTGGTTGACTCTTAGCACTTGCATTAATTATTCTGGGAAGTTGTCATAACATATCCAACACAAACAACTGAAAGCCAAGCAGTATTTATCTTAAGGTTGGTGTTTCAAAGGTTTTATCCACAGTCCCTTGGGCCCATGAGCCTGGGCAAAATATTGTAGAGATGGCATCATTGGTGAAAGAGCTTCTTCATGGCAGACAGGAAGCAAGGTAAGGAATGGAAACCTAGGGTCAAGGATAACCTTCAAATGCCCAGCCCCAGTGGTCTACTTCCTAGATCTTGACCCCACCCCCCCAAAGTTTCTACAACCTCTCCAAACAGCAGCAGGCTGGGACCAAGAATTCAAACACAGGAGCCCGTAGGGATGCATTTATATTCAAACCAGGACAGAGCTCAGCACCATTTCCCTGGGAAAGGCTCCCCGACTTCCCTGGTGCACACTCGAATGGCCCTTCTCCCTCATTCAGGGTACCAGCCAAACAGTTTTCATCCTTGTCCTTCCCTGCCTTAATAGACCATTGTATAGTGTGTTTAATGTTATGCTTACAAATATTAAACACTTAGTGGTAGCTTTAAGTTTCATCAATAGATATTCTTCCCTTGAAGGCATTGGTCTCTTGCTGTTAAACAAGCGGAAATGATGTGGAGTTGTGGATGGAGACAGGATTTTAGGCAGAGGTGAGGCAGGCAGGCCTGGCTTCCACCTGATTTCCCTAGCCGGAGGGGATGTCAGTTTCTGGAGAGTGAGAAGGGCATGCCCTGGGTGTGGGATGGGATTGAAAATCGGCAGTTTGGTGGTTGGAAAGCGAAGATAACAAGAAAAGCTCATTTTGGAGACTGACAAGAACATAACAGGATAATTTTCTGGACGGTTGGGGTTGGATTTATAGTGCTGTCAATCTGAAAGGCCATAGGCATTTTCTCCCAAAGTATAGAGACACCTAGACAGAGGCAAAAGAATGACTGGGATCCAGCAGGAACTAGCGAGGCCAGTGTCACGGCAGGATAGCACAAGGCATTCAAGGTCCTTACTGGAAAGTGACTGAAACACGTTAGTGTCTGCAGTGGAGGGAAAGAAACAGCTCAAAGAAAGTAGCTAAACCTGATGTGAGGGAAACAGAAGAGTATGTGGCCTGAAGGTCCCCATCGGACTGAAGATCAAACCTGGGGGGTTGACCTGAACAAGCGACCTTAAGAATCAAAGATTCTTTGAGGGTAAAAGAAGAAGAAAATCAGTTCTGAAGTCTGATGGGGGCCTCTTTGCTCTGTAACCTTCCCTCGTATTTCTTCCCGGGATCCAACTCTTAATTTCTAACACTTACTTTCCAAATCACAGACGGACTGCCCAAGATCTTCCATTTTGCTCCAGGATTTTTCCCCTGAGCGCTAAAAATCTCAACAAATGCGCCTCCCTAGAAAATAAGATCAAGAAATACAGAGTGAAATACAATGCTATGGGAGAAATTATATCCACCACAGGAGTCAAACACCAGTGTTCCCACCATCTGTCAGTTAACATGCAGGAAGAAACATTATCCCTGATTTTATGCCTCTTTTATACTTTGGCAGTATATAAGCCACAACCATTGTGATTTGGGTCACCTTAGTAGTGAATAAGTAGGGAATCCACTTTTAAAAACATGATAAACAACAATTGAACTACAGAACTATTACAGATAGGGCTCTCACTGACCTGACATGTACAGTACAGATCAGATCTGCAAAGTATTCTAAAAATACCAAGACTAAAGGGCTCAACGTCAGTTTGTGAACTATGAAATTCTTATCATTATGTGTGAATATAATATACTGACTGGGTCTCAATCAATATTTTCTTTTTAACTTTCTGAATTTGGAGTTACTTAATGTCTTGATTTCTTTTTCATCTGTCAAATGATGTTTGAATGTTTGATGATCCATCTGTGTTGGATCCCACAGGCTAGCAAACATAAATCAGCGACAATCCCTGGAATACAGTGAAGGCTTCATAGTGCCCTCGAAGATTATCCAATAAAGGGGAAATATAGCTCAGACCCATTCTTCATAAGACCCAGGAAGGACTGGGGTAAGTGGAAGGGGTTCTTACTCAATGTCTCTGCAATAAATTTTAAACAAATAAAACTGGAAAGAAATAGGAAGAAAAAAATAGTATTTTCTATAGAGTGCCTGTTACCTATGATAAACTCAAGACCACAAAGTCATACTAATGTAAAAATGCTAACAATATTACTAACTGCCCATATACTCTGCTCATAAAAATGGGGCAATTAAATCATTATCTCCAGGGAATAATTTGTTGTGAAATTTGAGAAGATGAGGACTAAGATGAAGCCTAAATATGGCTTGAATTACAAGGAGCACATGAAAAAAAAAAAAAAACCTGTTGGTTTGTCGTGACTACCTTTCCCCCTCAAGCATGTATTTTTGCTTTTGACGGCCAGACAATTTCTTCCTTCTTATTATGTGTAAAACTGTATATGCTACTGCTTCTAAGGGCAGGTCATTTTTGCTATAAATTTTACGTTTGAGCCTGCTGGGTTTATAACCCAGCCAATCTTGCCCCCCATTTCTTTTCCTCTGTTTTCCAAATTGCCTACTGTAAGCATCTGCTATTTCATAACTGTATACTTGATCTACATGAAGTGAGATTAAACAAAGTTTATTTTAAATCGTAGAATACATTTCTAAAACGAGGCAAAAGAACTGCCCACAGTGCTTAGAGGACAAGTAACCAAGAGAGAGGTGTCACCTGGGAGATGGGCCACTGGGCACGCTGACAATATTCCTAATAGCAAAATGAAGATGCTATAGACTGCTAATTTCAAGATGAGTTCAGAGGACCTAGGGCAGGAGAGCTGGTGCGGGAAGCCATTCTTTGGACATGGGGACTGAACTCTCAGAAGCAGCCTGTCCAAATGCAATCCTGGGTTCAGACTAGCTTGGGAGTTGCTTTAAAAAGTAGACCGGCTAACCCCACCTACACACCTTCATTTTCCAGATCTAGAGGGAGGGTCAGGAAATCTGTATTTCTCTAAGTACTTCCCAACTAACCCTGATGTACCCCCTCAGGCTGAAGAGTCTCAAATAGGAAAAAGAACGCAGCACATGTGCTTACTTAATTCTGGGTTTAAAAGGATTCATTCTAGAATTCGTTCACTTTTCTATTTGGCTCTGAGATACCAGAGGGCATCAACAGTGGAAACCCCAGGTGTTTAATAACTCAGGATTTCTGGGTCCTGTGCTCAAGATTCTGATTCCGGGTGTGGAAGAGGGTCATGACCTGCTCTGTAATCAGAAGCACTGATTCTGCGCTGGAAATCACTGAGCTGGAGCGTGCGCACCTCAAGGTCATGACAACTTATCCACTAATTTTTTTCATCCCGGGTGTGGAAGCTTCACACCCAGAACTCGGGGCAGCTCACCCCGGAGGAGGAACCCAGACAGTGTGGAAAGTCCTTTTGGGTTACCTGGTACTCATTTTTGAACATTCCCGCAGAGGGCCCTGGGTTTGGCAGGCACAGAGTTTGCTGGCTGGAGACGGACGGGCAGAGCCGGCTCTGGGCCCCGCTGGCTCGGGCTCGCTTCGGTACCTCGCGCCTGCAGTCAGCTGAGCCTCCAGCGGCCGACCCGCGCCATTCTGGTCCCCGCCGGGGCGCCGCGACAGGGGGTGGCACAGTGGCCTGCGGGCTCCGCCGGCGGAGTGACTGTGTATAACCTATGGGACCGCCCTGCAGCCACCTCCGGGCACAAACCGACCGCGCCCGCGGGAACCGCGCAGCCCGCTCCGGGGCTTTGCAGCTGCGCCCATTGGCTCCCCGGAGGCGCCTGCGCACTGAGCCCTTCGGAGTGCTTTCCGCTGGCTAGGCTGAGCCGTTGCCCAGGCAACTGAGGGGCTTGTCTGTCTGTAACAGCTTGTAACTCATTAGCCCAAAAAGTGTAGGGTTACTTATCCCCGGGTCTAACTCGGATCTTGTATCTTCACATCTGCTCTAAGTATTGTAAACTCTGCTGTTTGGTCAGGAGGTCTTTGATTCCTACCCTCCCATACTTGGGTTGTTTGAGAAATAACAAAAGGTTAGTTTGGGAAGGGCTAGGAAATGTGGGTGTTTATTCAAAGTCATTGAACCCTTTCAAAGGGCAAGGCTTCTTTAATCAAAGTAATGTCCACTGAGGTGAGTGTTCCAGATACCGTGCTGAGAGGCTAGCTGTGAAACAGTAGGTCCTACCTGCAGCCCGGTTACAGGAAAGCAGTAATTAAATGAATGTGAAAATAATCTCGACTTGGGCTGAATGCCATGGACGCAGATACAGAACAGCACCGGAAGACAGTTTTAGTTTGCTGGGGATATTGTAAGAAGTTATCACAAAAGTGTCTTGAGAATGAAAGAAATGTATTTTCTTGTAGTTCAGAAAGTTAGAAATATGAAACGAAGGAGTCAGCTGGGCTGCACTCCGTCTGGAGGCCTGAGGAGAATCCTTTTGGTAATTGTCGTCCCTTGGCTACAGCTCACCAATCCTGTCACCCTCTCTTTCCCCTGTGTGTAGACTCTAGTCTCTAATGAGAATACATGTGAAGACAGGCAAAACCTTTACTGGTTATTTTTTTTTTCCGTTGCTGTCACAAAATACCTGACAAAAGCAACCCAAGGAAGGAGAGTAACCCGATATGGCAAGTGTAATTTACCTGTAAACCGCACATCCCCAGGGACCAGGGATGCTGGGAGTCGTAGTTCTTTGAATATAAGAACAGCTTCATGGAGAAGTGAGGTGACCCATATAGGTTGGTCTCTACAAGCCCTTGCAACACTTGTCTCAGGGCCACTCACTAGGGGATTCCAGGTATTAGTCCTGACCAAAAATCCATCTTTTGGACAGTATTGAATATCTAATAAAGCTTGCGTCAAACTCACCTCAAAATGGCGGAATTGCTTTTTCTGCAGCAAATTTCTGGATTAGCACAAGAAAGGCATGGTGACAGAAATATGAGATGAGAAATATGACATCGCATCCATAGAAAGAACACAGAGATGGATACTGATTCAGATGGATACTGATTTCTCCATTTTATTTAGTCTAGGATCCCAGCCCCTGGGGTGGTGTCACCCCCATGTTCAGGGTGGCACTCTCAGAGACCTGCCTAGAGGTCCGTCCCTAAATCCAGCCACAGAGGCCATTTGTATAGTTCAAACCAACTTAGTCAGCACCTCCCTTTGACTGATTCAGAGAACACTCCTAATTCATAGATTTTTATATGGTAAGTATTGAAAATTACTAAATTGGGGGATGGGGTTATGCAATAATTTATTCAATAGTAAATAACCATCACAATCTGTTTATCGCTCTATGTAAACATTCAATCTAAATATTTAAATCGACTCATCTTCCCTTCACTGAAGTCTCTACTCTGATTGACCTTTTGATTGATCATTTTCTCTTCCCCAAGCTATGATAACACCCTCCTATAGCACTCTGTTGATAACCCTTTATGGTGTGGTAAGAATATCTTTATAAAATGCAAATCTCAGGGCTGGGAATTCAGTTCAGTCAGTCCACTACCTATCATACAAGCAATAAGACCCCAGTTTAATACACAATGGCCATATTACATACAGTACCTCTGGGCTGGAGAAATGTCTCAGGGGTTAAGAGCACTGACAGCTCTTCCAGAGGTCCTGAGTTCCATTCCCAGCAACCACATGGTGGCTCAAAACCATCTGTAACGGAGATCTAATACCTTGATCTGGTGTGTCTCAAGACAGCTATAGTGTACTTATATAAATAAAATAAATAAATCGTTAAAAAAAGATTTAAAGAAATAAAACAGTATATCTGTTGTCCCAGATCCGGAGGAAACAGAATGGAGATAGGGCCATCTCTGAAATGCATTGGCCAGCCAGTCTGGTGGAGTTGGTGAGCTCCAGGTTGGGTGAGAGCCTCTGCCTCCTCTCCAATTCCAGCCTACCTATTTACCCACCCTGCTTTCCTTCCAAGCACACGGAGTACTTTTTTAAAAGTCATGTTCATGTTTGACATGCTCTCTTTCATTGAAAGCCTTTATGGTTAAGAGATTACTTATTAAGGATAAGTTAATAACCCCAATTAAAAGTCAACCTAGCTAGCCGGGCAGTGGTGGCACATGGTTTTCATCCAAGCAATTGGGAGGCAGAGACAGGTGGATTTCTGAGTTCAAGGCCAGCCTGGTCTACAGAGTAAGTTCCAGGACAGCCAGGGCTATACAGAGAAACCCCGTCTCAAAAAAAAAAAAATCAACTTAGCTAATTTACTTTGTGTGTGTTTGTGCATGTATGTGCACACATGTGYACACATGCACATGCATGCATGGAGGTCACAGGACAACCTGCATGAATCATTTCTCTCCTTCAACCACATGCATCTCAGGGACTGAACTCAGGTGTAAGCACTCATGCCTATGGCTTTATTTTTTGGAACAATAACCTCAATTTTTATGAAAAAAATATGACAAAGCCAAACATGATAATCAATGTATATCTGTGAGTGTTATATCTCAAGTAGTCTAGTTTTTATTACTTATTTCTTCAATTTAAGGCTGTAAGAATATAAGATCACTTGCTACAAGGCCAAGAACCAGCTCCTAACCCTCCAAGCTCCTAGCAAACTAAAGACATCGATAGTTGTATTTTCATTTGCAAGTTTGGTATAGGCTTATTCAGACCATGGGTACATCTGAAAGCTACCACACTCGGATCAGCTTGACATGTGATGAAAGCTGCCCTTAACACTCACAGTGGTGGCTGGCTATCCAGCAAAATGACCATACATAGTTCTTTAAAGATAGGAGCTTAAAACCAGAGATGGGACATAATCCAATCTTATAATAGCAATTTCTCTCCTTTAATCTGGATGAATGCTAGCTATGTGCAAAATCTTGGATTTGAGTATGCCTTAAAGAACATCTACCAGAATTGTGTGAGAGAGAAAAAGCCAGCCTCCTCAAATAACTTGGCTTAAAACAAGCTATTTATGTGTATTATAAAAGACAGTGAAACTGTTTCTTTAATTGCTATAATTTTTTAAGAAGTCAGTACATTTAGTAATTGCATTAAATTGCTTAACTTAATTTGACAACATTAAGAATTAGTCATTTTACAAGGTTTAAAATGTTCATTTTTGTTCTCTGTGGAAAGTAATTTTGTGCTATATTAATATTATTAAAGGATATGGGATGGCATTTAAAACAGAATAGGCTAGAAACAGCTGTTCAAGGTGGCAGAGTCTTTGTTTGCCAAAGTAGCTTTTTAAGTTAAATGTCTATGACTCTCAATTTAGTAAGTAACTACTCTTTGAACTAAGAATATACTGCTTCTACCATAATCTAGTTATGGTTTCTATTTTGGCTTTGGCTCATAAGTTATTCATCATAAGGAGAATAAGACCATTATTTTTGTTATCAGAATTTGTTAAGCTTCACAATAACATTAGAATGCTTAAAACTTGAAAAGTTTAGATTTTTCCACATTGTGATTGACTGTAGAAGTAATAATCATGCTGAGCTCATAAAATATTTTTGAACTGTGTCTATTTTGTAGTCCTAAGGAGATTGCTATTGAGAAAAATTAGCAATACTCAACGTATCTGTTTGAGTAGTGGTCTGACAGTAGTAGTGTGTTCTTTGACAAGAAGGTATAGATAGCATCATGTGGTTTTTGATGTTTGTAGTTTTTAGGTTTTCTTTTCAGATAGTTCTGTTCATCAAGATTTATGGAGACTGTTTTCCAACTTAACATAACCAAGGGTTCCAAAAGTTATGCAGAAACTTGAGATTCCCAGACCCAGCTGCTGCCTGAAAGCTGTGCTAGGTGACAGCATTATTTTAGGCACAGAATACTTTCCTAAAGTAGCTTATGGAATATCACACATTTAGGTTTAAGAAAATATACTTGCAAAATGCATTTTAGAAAAGATTAAATTAATTGAATATATATGTATTGAGGAAACTCTGGGGTCCTTTCTAAGGAAGAAGAATTCATACTGATCAGCCAAAAGAAGATAAATATCCACTATATATTCTAAAATATCCTATTTAAGCAGAAACAATGTGGGGGCCACTCAAGAGAATACCTTCAAACACCAACAATCTGTTTGTTGGCTCCATTGTATTCCTGGTAAATAAGAAGGAGGTAGGAACTACATGGGCAGCTGTCTTCCTCCTACACTTGTGTGAAATCACATACCACGAGACAAGCCTGCATTTTCTTTTCCCCTCATGTCACAATACCAATTCCTTATAGTGTTGGTCATGATACTGGGCACTTTGGCTCCAGGGACAGCTATGCATGAGCCAGTGCAGTGGAATGTGTGGAATGCTTATGAGTGCCAGCAACAGGAGTTTTTTAAGAGTTTCTGACCCTGGGGTACTATGAAGCCAGACCACAGGTCCCTTCTCGACAGGGCTCCTGGCTACAACAGACCAGGGGCTGCTGAGAGAGAATGTCATTCCTTTCCCAAAGCCAAACTGTAAACAGATTTTAATTTACTTGTCTAATTGAACTAGCATTGTCAATATCCATGGTGATATTTTTTTTAGAAGACTTTCTTTCTCTTTCACCTTTCATCCCTTCCCATTATATGGAAGTTTATTTTATTCTGAATCAAAACATTACTTCCAGCAGGAAGGGGGATGATGCCTACGAGTCTCAGGAGAAAAGCAAAAGCTCACTGGGATTCTCAACTGTCTCTCTCCAGCAGTATAAAAAGGAATTAACAACTCCTAGAGGGGAGACCCTAGCCAGCCTAGCTACAGAGAGGATTCTCAGACTGTTGAGCTTCCTGCAAACTGTACGGAGGGGTTTACAATTTTTGTGAGGCGTGGCTATATTGATGTGGGCTCTTCAGTGAAGCAGCTGGGACTGTTACCTTCAGAGCTTTTTAGAGCTTTTTTTTCTAGTCATATTTACACCTTATAGCAATAAACTTGCTGCTGTTACAAGATGAAGTTGTGTATTAATTATCCAAGTTGAACAAAAGAATTTGAGCCTTTGGGTATTTTATTACTAAGGTCTTATTCCCAGTACAAACCTCAGCAGAAACAAATTCCTTCAGTGCGCTGAATATAGAACCTAGTTCCTCTTATCCACACACGCAGTGGATAACTTCCTTCAGTTCATAAAACTGGAACTTCTCTCTTCCACCTAAGGCTGTTCTTTCTCTTCTTGCCCTCTAATTTGGGATGTTCCTGCAGGAACAGTTCCTTGCTTGTCTAAAACCAGCCATCTGAGAGCTGCTGAATGCAAACGCTGCGTTAGGTACCGGATGCCACAGTCAATATTCTAGGTTCTGCTCCTCTATAACTCAAAAGGCCAAAATTAGCCGAGAGCTTTGCTTTTAGTCGGTCCGAATCTCGCGCCTTGTTTTTGCTCATTCTTGTAATTCCCAAGTCATACTAAGAGGCATTTACTAATGGGCCATGCATTTTACTGAACACCATACAGCAGAGGATAAGCCAGTGCTAACCTGACAAAATGGTATTTTCTGACAAATGCCATGAATTAGGCTTCCTTGATGTAAGTGATGTATCTTACAAAATGAGGAAGCTTGGTCTATGTGTCTATGAGCACAGATAAGCATGCAGAACCGACGACAGAGCAGGAGCACAAACCGTGCCGAGTGCCAAAGAGCATTGATTTAAAAATAAACCCGTGTCTCTACTCCAACTGTCATTGACTGCCTTTATTTTATGTCTAAAATATCGAATAGGATTATTTTAAATATTTTATATCCAGGTCCCAAGAAGTTCAAACAAGTGCTGCTTGCTGCATCAGCGTAGACCCTGGCTGAGTCTTGGTAGTGTTGGTGGTGTTCTTCACTGGCGGTGCTGATTCTTACCAATCCTACCTGCTCCATATTGTCTTAACGCTTAGGGTAAAAGCAGGAGACTGAACATAATCTTCCAAATGGATAATCATGGATGCCGAACCAAGGCAATTTGAAAATAATGGTAGCTATATTTAGATAACAAAATGGCAACACTGTAGCAGAGTTCAGATTCCAACAGAACAAACATGTAATCACTGAAATATTGTTTAGGCTGTCTGCTGCTACTCTCCTGATATGGGACTAGAATGATGATACTTAAAACCAAATTGTCCAAGCTATCACCTTTCTTTCCCTGAGTTCTTTGTCCCATTTATTTATCTCCTTCATTGGTTTAGTTGTACCTTTCCAACCCCTTGTATTATTCTTTTTAATAACATTATAATTTCTCTAAAGGTAAATATAAATATCAAATAGAAAAATATAAATCTGTAAAGACATATTTTGAAGCTCTGTGTTTTGCTTATTTACTCATTTGGGAAATCCTTCATTAGTTTCAAGGAAAGTGTTTTTATTTTTAAACAAACATGAAAGGCTGCATTGGAGCAGTAATACAGTATGTATCTTTAACAGTATACTATCCTGGGTAAACCTCCCAATACACAAAAACATATGGGCCCTGTCAGAAACAATGCTAATTCATGTGAAATGGATGACTTTGGTTTTTATTTCCATTCTTGTCCTAGCAGCCGCTTCCCCGCCCCCCCATTTCCTGTGGTGATGGTAGGTAAGCTGCTTCTCCTGTAGATCACTGTGGCAGAGAACCTGTCTTCTGCTCTATCACCCATTGTGTCAATAACCTGTCTCCTCCTCTGTCACCGGCTGTGCTAGATAACCTGTCTCCTCTTCTGCCACCAGTTGCTTCATATCACTGGAGTTAGTTGCAACATGCTGAGAAGTAAATGCATTTAATTTACAAGAATTTTCATTATCTAAAAAATACCCAGTCTATGATATTAAAATCACTCCAGCGAAATAACCCGAAGGATGTACTTTTGTATTTAATCCAAAACAGATTGCTTTGATTTGAGGACATATGCAAGTGTGAACGAGAGTGCTTTGTAAGACCGTGTGCATGTTCCTGTGCAGATTCACCTGAAAATCCTCGGAATTGGAAGCTCTCTAGCTCAATATTAGGACAGTAACATCATTGATCCAGATGTTGGAAACAGTTTTATATAAGACGAGTGATACTCATTTATGTAGATTTAGGTGGACAGATGAGAACTGTGACAAGCCTTTTCATAGAAAAACTTTTTCTAACTTTTTAGACTTTTAAATTATATCTAAGGAAACAGTTCTTAATCTAGATATCATGAGCTTTTTACAGCGTACTTACAGAACAAAAGGTCAGTAATCATTGTTTCAGCCATCCGAGGAGATTTAGTCTACAGGGACAAACATCCTCCTGGACTTGGAAGCTCAAAACAATGAAGGTTTATTTCCTGGTCTTCCATCAGTGAACTGCAGCCCCATTCGATGCTAGATCAGTCCCTACCCCGAATGGTGCTGTACTGAGCAATCTAAAAATTACCCAGTCTATGATATTAAAATCACTCCAACGAAATAACCCAAAGGATGTACTTTTTCTGTTTAATCCAAAACAGATTGCTTTGATTTGAGGGCAGATGCAAGTGTGAATGAGAGTAGTTTGTAATACAATGTGCATTTTCCTGTGTAGATTCACCTGAGAATCCTTGGAATTGCAAGTTCTCTAGCTGAATATTAGGACAGTTGCATCATTTATGCAGATGTTAGAGACAGTTTGGGTGCACGGTAACATGCAACAGCGAGAATGTCTTCCCAGGCTGGTGAACACAGGCAAAGCAGAAAACCATGCAAGGGCTCCAAACACCTTTATCCAAAACTGGCATGAGTGGTTTTTTGAATTTTATAATTTTTATCAGTTATTAGACAGTTTCGTGTAATGTATTTTGATCATATTCACCATTCACTCTTACTTCCTACTCATCCAATTTTGCTTCATTTCTCTTCTTCCCTTTGAGTCCCTCAAAACAACGTGTGCTGCCATTTCTGGGATCCTGAGGTCTTCTGCTGGAGCATGTCACCTTCCCAAGGCCACACTGTCAGAGAACACTGTCTCTCTCCCTCCTCTGGCAGCTAGCAGTCGCCAACAGCTCCACAGCAGAAGTGGCATTCTGAGCTCCATTCCCATCTCTACTCTCTGGCTTGGGCTTGCATAGGTATTGTCTGTGCTGTTGCAACCTCTATATAGTTACCCTGCTATGCCCAGCAGACACTGTTTCCTTGAAGTACCCCATTGCCTCTGCCTCGTGCCTCTTTCTCTTCCGTAGAAATCCTTAGACCTTGGGAGGAGGAGGTGCACTGTGTTTTATTTAGTCATGAGCATCTTTCTAGGGATGAGTAATTTCTTATTATCTGCAACTTGGCCAGTTGCACCATAGAAGCTTCTCAGATGAGGGCTGAGCGATGCATTGATCTGTGGGTACAATGATAAGTTCTTGGGAGTTAGTGTATTACCATGTCCATTTAACAGAATTAAAACTGTAGGCTCTCCCCTGGGGTCTATGACCTGCCTGACTTTAGTTTTGGGGCCGATAATGGTGCCAGGTACAGGTTTTAACTTGTGAAGTAGGACTTAAATCCAGTCAGAAAGGATTAGGCTCCTTTCTGGATGCTCCTGTCAGTAGCGCACCAGTGAGCATGCCCTACCAGGCCGGTGACCACTGTAGCTCTTCGCGCTGGGTAGAACTGGTGATTATATTTTTTGTATCCTCTAGTGCAGTCAACACCTTTCGGCACCAGGAGAGCTAGCCAGTATAGATGAAGTCTCCGGTAAAGTTAATTTTTCCAAGTTCTGTAACTCAAGTATGTGCTGTCTTCAGAAATAAGTTCGCACTGTTAGGTTCTGAAGAGTTACTGAGAGAAGTGACAATGGCTTGTAGTATTTAGAGGTATGGGGGACGGCGCTTCTCAGTAGCACCAAAAGTCGCTGGACTGGGGCTTTTATTTGTTCAGGTTTCCTGTATTTTAATGGCTAAAATCTAAGTTGCATGGCAAAAGCTGATGCCATCAGGCAGGGATGTATACTCGTCCCTCATGGAAAAGCACTCGATATGTTAAACAATAATCTAATATAACCTGTCACTGTCTTGTTATGCCACTACCTTTTACATTCTTCTCTTTTCTATGTAAAATATTCTCTACTCATGAAAGCAAAAAACGGGAGTGAGTAAATACCTATTAGACATTTGAAGAATGACAAATGATCTATCTATATGATTGGATATTTGTTGGACATAACCCCGTGGCCATCAGTCCAGTGGGGCCAGGTCCCTAGTGTTCTGGCTGGACTCCACCCCCACAGTCACCTGACTACAGCCAGGTTTGCCCCGCCCCACAGTTACCTAGCAACAGCCAGGTGGCCAGGCCTTCTATAAAAGGGGATGCTTGGAACCTCCTCACTCTCGCCCTTCACTCCCGCCTTTCCCTCTCCATCTTCTCTCTTTTCTTCTCTCTCTTTCTCTTATCTTTCTCTTTTCTGTTTTCTTCTCCCTCTTCCCACGTGGTCATGGCAGGCTTTTACCTCTCTACTTTCCTTCTCGCACTTTATTTCTCTACGATAAAGCTTTAAAGTCACGGGCTGTCTCTTCTTATCGAAACCCGCCTGGAGCAATGGAGCCAGGCCTCAGTAGCATTCCCAGCAGACAGAAAGGACTAAGGTCTTCTCCGTCTGCCTGGGCTTCCTCTACAGGTACTCGGTCCTACACCGCACAGGATCAAGACTGGATCGAGGACTTCATTCCCCCCTAACAAGGTAGCCTCCCTCTTCAGGTATGCCGGTCCCTGCTCGCCATTCCCTACAAATATTCACCATTAAAAATAAATCAAGTGTCCATACATGGTTTATGATCAGATGTATCGTGAAATCATTACAGTACATGAAAGTCACCATGAAATGATATGGTTTTGTTTCTATGGGATGCCTAGGTCTGGTTTTACAGAGTCACAAGTTAGACCAGCGATAGTCATATCCCGGAGTAGGAGGAGGATGCAGTGTCTTCTCATGGAGCAGGTATCCTCTGGATGGTGATGGAGAGGCTCTGGAATTTAATATCTATGATGGTTGCACAACTCTGTGAATCAATCATAGCCATTGTATTTGAATGTATATGAAAAATTTACCAAAACAAGCTAGAAAATGCATGTGTATGCAAATCAAAAATGTCTTTGCAATGAACAATACATTTAGAAATTCCACTGGATATCTGTTTATAAGAGTGAACATTTCTGGCACAAGATTAGTAAAATAAGCAAGGACTTTATACTATAAATTTGCATTCTTTTCTGATGGCAGGTATGGAACATAATGGAATGATTTTTTTCTGCCGAGGTCTAGCCTCGACAAAGGATCTGGATGCTCAACTGGAAGCAGGGATAATTGTGAGGCATGTAATAAATACACGCAAACAGCTATTTTGGGTACAAGCTGACAGGCCAGTTTCAAGGCTTGAAGTAGTTGCTGCTCTCTTTCTTTCACACACACACACACACACACACACACTCGCGTGCTCTCTTGCACTTCGCACTCTCCTGCACACTCTCTGCACTCTCCTGTGCGCTTTCCTTCTACCCCATATCTCCTGCATTCTCCTTGCACTCACACATATACACCACACACACACCCTCACACACACTTCTTTCACGCATTCTCCTTTCAGTCACATACACACTCTCCACACACTCTCTCCTCACACTCTCCTTGTGTTTACCTTGCCGCAGTCTTTAATTGTTGCTCCAAAAGGCAGATAGTAAACTYGGAGCTCAGACACCAGCTTATGTGGTTTCTTGTGAAGCTCTGATGATAAATGACATGGGCAAAGCTGCCAGGCAGTGGCCAGAAAGGGTCAAGTTAACCCTTAACTCAGCAGTTACAATAGCTTTCTGTTTCTTCACATTGCATACAATGACTCTAAGAGTCCCAGTGTTTTGACTTAGTTTTACTAGTATAAAATTTTATGTATTCTATATTTTCTATACATTTCCAAAGGAGACCAGGAAAACTCATTTCATAACTTCAATAGCCATTTCCTTTCTCAGGGTCCCAATGTTGGCTCTGCTTCATTTTTCTAATAATTTCTTCAAACTTTCTTTGAAAGTCATGCATTAATCTGGAACTACCATTGTGCAGTTATTACATTGTTTCTAAGATGAGAACACATAGACAGCTGGGCCGTTAGGACTGTGCTGTGCTGAGTCCCTGTGTCTCAATTTTTAATTGTTTAAGAATCATTACATCCGGGAACATCTAGTTTCACAGAATTCATCAGAGCAGAAGGAGAAAGAAATAGGAAAGTCAGATGTAATAGAATGATTATGCACACCAAGGCCAACTGAAAAGCGGTCACGCACAGATGCAATCCATACAGCTGTTGACCAGGGCTGAGGTTAGTAGAGAACCTTAGGGAACAACTGTTTTTACAAAGCTGCCCACAGGCTCCCGCAGGTAGTTCCTTATTTCTAAAGGCAGGTCCCCTGGAGGAATGTGTCTCCTGCTTCCCAGGGTTCCAGATGCCATCAATATCATGGAATGCTGTCCCCAGCATTTTCCCATGCTTTTGGATAGAAGATCCAATATTATCAAGACAGAAACTTTACAGCAACTTAACTAGGAATTTAATGCAGTTCCTTATAGGGATTTTTAATGAAATTCTGGCTATGTTTTTGCATAGATTAAAATTATGTCTTACGAGTATATGAAAATAAAAAAATACCTTGAATAAAGAAAATGATTTTTAGAAAAGAAACAGTTTGAAAGACTTTTATTCCTAATAATTTTCAAGACAGTGTGCTGCTGGCATAAAGATGTCATAACAGAACACAACAGAGAGAGGGGAAATGAACTTTGTAGTGAATTGGTATTCGACAAACATGTCAAGGAAATTCATTATAGAAAGGATAGTATCTTCAAAAAATGGTACTGGAGCAATTGAATATCAAAACAATGTACTTTCTTTATCTGTAGATGTACATAAAATCAGTCTTGAATAAAAACTAAAATGAGAAGTGAGCAGGTGTTTTATCAAAGAAGAGTTGGAGATGGTCAGGGAGGGAGGTTCATGTTTGTAATCTCAGCACTTGGGAGGCTGGGGTAGGATTGCCATAAATTCAAAGCCAGCCTGGGCTACATAGAAAGTTTTAGGCTAGCCTAGACTACAGAGTAGGACTTTTTTTTTAAAAAAATAAAGTGGAGGAAAAAAAAGAAAAATTTTTAAAAAATTGAAGAAAACCCAATAACAGGAATGACTATTGAATTTATGTAAGGATTCTCAGCATAGTTTGTCATTAGAGAAAATGAAAATTAAAACCACAGTTAAAACCAGTTCATGCCTGCTGGAATAATTACAGTAAGTTAATTGCAAATGTGCAAAAATGTTGAGAAACAGAAATATTGGCATATTTCTAGTGGGAATGTAAAATGTTTTAGCCATCTTCATAAACAGTTTAGAAGTTTCTCAAAAAAGCTAAATATAAAAGTATTAATGCCAGCTATCAAATTTACCCATGCACATCTACTCAAAAGAGGTCCAAACCTTTCCATACAAAGATAATTTGAAAACTCACAGTAACACTGTTTATCACAGCTGAAACTGAAACAACCTAAATATCTATCAGCTACTCAGTAGACATTTGTGATAGATCTATAGTGAAATATTATCCATCAACCCAGAGAATGAGCTGATGATAATGTCTACAGAATGGTTAGATACCAATGATAGACTAAACGAAAGGAGTGTGTGTATTGGATGATTGCAAACTCATACTATATTATTCAATTTATTTGTTATGTTGAGAGCAGGGTCATACCTGAATTTGGAATAGAAATATAGAGGGAACTGTAATGGATATGAGGAATCTTTTGGGAAAAATGGAATATTGAATGCTTACTTATGGAAATGATTGCACTACACTTTAAACCTGATAAGTATCATTTAAAGGAGTCGCATGCCAAAATATAAGGAGAAGAGAAGTAATGACTGAAAATGATACTTTGTTTTGCAGTCTGCAGAGGAATCTCAACAAAGAGATGGCTGAGTCTCCATCACTGGCAACTTAAATGTAGATTTAAGCTGTTGCTGTCCAAACACTGAGAACAAGAAAAAAGAAGCTTTTTTAAAAGTGCGTTTAGGGTATCTTTTTATTCTCTGAAAGTTTCAACAGCCTCTCCCACTTTCTAAGTCTCTTTGGGATTCATGTTGTCAGCTACTTTATCCTTAACATAGGTTCTTGTGGTTGTTTTTGACTCTAAACTTTTTCTTCTAAGGTTGATTTTCAAGATCCAGATATTGCTTCAGTTTGGTTTTACAATAAAGATATTTGTGTTCTTTATATGAAAATATCTTGCTGGGCAATGAGAGTATGGAAATTACTCTTTTAAAAATCAAAGCCCAAGTTTTTCTGCCTTGAAAATTAATTTGGATAGTTAACTTGTGTTAGCCCTCCCAACAAAGGCCTTTCTGTGATAAAAAGCTCAGGGCTGAATGATGCTTATCGGCACTTACTCATAAATAGATCTTGAGTTTCACTCAGTAAACATTTATCTACTACCTCTTCTTGCTACGAATACATCAGTGAGCATCATAGAAGTGGAGAATAAAGAAATTAGCAAGGCAATTTTCCAAGAGGGGCCAATGGAACACTTGTGTGCTGGCTGATGAGAGAAAACTGTTGGAGTTGCAAGTAAGCTCATATCAGACAGGTGAGACACAACTATTCCTTTGAGAAACTGAAAACATCACTTCTGACCAAGATAAAAGAAAAGGACTTTAGGAGCAATTGTGTCTGGAGTGTTCCTGAGAATACTCTAGTACTAGAGCATGTGGTCTCTAGGTTACAGTAAAAAGTATGGATTTTAATGTAATTGAAACAAAATATTAGGAAAATAATGTTTGAGAGTAGAGGAAGATATAGAATAATCACACACACACACACACACACAAACATACACACACACACATGTTGTTTGGATTTTGTTTAAGGCCGGTTCTTGATGTCCAGTCAAGGTTTGTTTGGAACTCATAGTCTTGCTCCTTCAGCTTTTTGGGTGCTGAGATTGCAGGTATCCGCCACCATATTCATCCTGATATGTCTCAGGAAACATAAGTGTGGCTGCCAAATATCAAATTGAATGGGGCAAGCAATGGAGCTAACACTAAAACACCAACCTAAAGGCTTTGGCTTATTTTAAAAAGGAAGGACACTTATTCTGTAGAGATAGCAGTAGGAAAGAGACAAAAACAGGCCAGGGGATGAGTGGAATGGCAGTACATGATGGGAAACTCACCAAGAACCAATAAAAGCTTAAAACACAATTGTAAATAATGTATAACTATGATATGTAAATCTATAATTATAAATAAATTTGTGATAATTATGTAATCCATTAAATATAATTTCACTATGTAGAAAAGGTTGTTTAATGCCTTATTGTAAAATTGTTATATAGCAAATCTCCATTTGGGGGCTAGACAAGTTTTCAGCACTTAAAGTTCTTGTCATATAAGCAAGAGGTCTAGAGTTTGGATCGTCAGAGCCCATGTAAATGCTCAGTGGGTGTGGTGGTCCACCGACAATTTCTAGCCTCAAAAGGACAGACAAGAGACCACCAGAACAAACTGGTTAATGAGAGTAATTGGATGTCAAGTTCTGGATTTGGATGAGAGATTCTGCCTCAAAAACTAAGGAATAAAATGGCTAAGATTAAAAACTCAAGAGACAACAGGTACTGGCGAGGATGTGGAGAAAGAGGAACACTCCTCCACTGCTGGTGGGATTGCAAGGTGGTACAACCGCTCTGGAAATCAGTCTGGTGGTTCCTCAGAAAATTGGGCATGACACTTCCAGAGGACCCTGTCATACCACTCCTGGGCATATACCCAGAGGATTCCCCTGCATGCAATAAAGACACATGCTCCACTATGTTCATAGCAGCCTTATTTATA
>BDUI01000018.1:1105288-1117158 GCA_002335545.1 Apodemus speciosus
ATTCCTCTGTTGAAGGACATCTGGATTCTTTCCAGCTTCTGGCTATTATAAATAAGGCTGCTGTGAACATATTGGAACATGTATACTTATTACCTGTTGGAGCATCTTCTAGGTATATGCCCAGGAGTGGTATAGCTGGGTCCTCTCGTAATACTAGGTCCAATTTTCTGATGTACCATCAAACTGATTTCCAGAGTGGTTGTACCAGCTTGCAATCCCATCAGCAATGGAAGAGTGGTCCTCTTTCTCCACACCCTTGTCAACATCTGCTATCACCTGAGTTTTTGATCTTAGACATTCTGACTTGTGTGAGGTGGAATCTTAAGGTTGTTTGGGTTTGCATTTCCCTGATGACTAATGATGTTGAACATTTCTTTAGGTGCTTCTGAGCCCTTTGGTATTCCTCAGTTGAGAGTTCTTTGTTAAGCGCTGTACCCCATTTTTAATAGGGTTATTTGGTTCTCTGGAGTATAACTTCTTGAGTTCTTTGTATGTATTGGCTATTAGTCCTCTATTAGATGTAGGTTTGGTAAAGATCTGTTCCCAGTCTGTTGATTGCCCTTTTGTCCTTTTGACAGGGTCCTTTGTCTTACAAAAGGTTTGCAATTTTATGAGGTCCCATTTATTAATTCTTGATTTAGAACATAAACTAGTGGTGTTTTGTTCAGGAACATTTCCCCTGTGCCCATGTGCTCGAGGGTCTTCCCCGCTTACTTTTCTATTAGTTTCAGTGTGTCTGGTTTTATGTGGAGGTCCTTGGTCCACTTGGATTTGAGCTTTGTACAAGGGGATCAATTTGCATTCTTCTACTGCCAGTTGAAACAGCACCATTTGTTGAAAATGCTGTCTTTTTTCCACTGGATGGTTTTAGCTCCTTTTTCAAAGATCAAGTGACCATAGGTATGTGGGTTCATTTTTGGGTCTTCAATTTTTCCATTGATCTACTTTCCTGTCACTGTACCAATACCATGCAGTTTTTATCACGATTGCTCTGTAATACAGCTTGAGGTCAGGGATGTTTAGTTTCTGTTTCCATGATCTGTCCATTGATGAGAGTGTGGTGTTGAAGTCTCCCCCTTTATATGAGATGCAATGTGTGCTTTGAGCTTCAGTAAAGTTTCTTTTATGAATATGGCTGCCTTGGGAGCATAAATGTTCAGGATTGAGTGTTCTTCTTGGTATATCTTTCCTTTGATGAGTGTGAATGTCCTTCCTTATCTTTTTTGATAACTTTAGGTTGAAAGTCGATTTTATTTGATATTAGAATGGCTACTCCAGCTTGTTTCTTGGAAATTTGTTTTCCGGCCTTTTACTTTAAGGTACTGTCTTTGTCACTAAGATGTATGCAGCCAAATGTTTGGTCCTGTTTACTTATTCAGTCTGTTAGCCTATGTCTTTTTATTGGGGAATTGAATCCATTGATATTAAGAGATATTAAGGAAAAGTGATTCTTGCTTCCTGGTATTATTGTTGTTAAAGGTGGAGTTATGTTTATGTGGCTGTCTTCTTATTGGCTTGTTAATAATAGATTATTTTCTTGCTTTCTCTAGAGTGTAGTTTCCCTCCTTGTGTTGGGATTTTACATTTATTATCCTTTGAAGGGCTGGATTGGTGGAAAGATACTGTGTAAATTTGGTTTTTTTTTCATGTAATATCTTTGTTTCTCCCTCTATAGTAATTGAGAATTTTGCTGGGTATAGTAGGCTGGGCTGGTATTTGTATCCTCTTGGATCTGTATGACATCTAGCCAGGATCTTCTAGCTTTCATAGTCTCTGGTGAGAAGCCTGGTATAATTCTGATAGGTCTTCTTTTATATGTTACTTCATTTTTTCCATTACTGCTTTTAGTATTCTTTGTCTATTGCATTTGTTGTTTTGATTATTATGTGACAGGGGGAATGTCTTTTCTGTTCCAATCTATTTGGAGTTCTGTATGTTCTTCTTATGGAGTTCTTCTTGTAGGTTCATGTGTATTTCTTTTTTTAGGTTAGTGAAGTTTTCTTCTTTAATTCTGTTGAAGATATTTACTGGCCCTATAAGTTGGGAGTCTTTGTTCTCTTCTATCTCTATTATCCTAAGGTTTGGTCTTCTCATTGTTTCCTGGATTTTCTGGATGTTTTGGGTTAGGAGCTTTTTGCATTTTGCCTTTTCTTTGACTGTTGTGTCAATGTTCTCTATGGTATCTTATGCACATGAGATTCTCTCTTCTATCTCTTGTATTCTGTTTTTGATGCTTGCATCTATAACTCCTGACTTCTTTCCTAGGTTTTCTATCTCCAGAGTTGTTTCCCTTTGTGATTTCTTTACTGTTTCTATTTCCATTTTTTAGATCCTGGATGATTTTGTTCAATTCCTTCACCTCTTTGGTTGTGTTCTCCTGTAATCATTTAAGGGAGTTATTTATGTCCTTCTTGAAGCCCCTCTATTAGCATCATGAGCTGTGACTTTAAATCCAAATCTTGTTTTCCATTGTGTTGGGGTATTCAGGACTTGTTGTTATGGGAGAAATGGGTTCAGATGATGCCATTTCTCCTTGGTTTCTGTTGGTAACATTCTTGAACTTGCCATTTGCCATCTGGTTATCTCTGGTGTTAGTTGGTCTTGTTGCCTCTGGCTGGACTTTGTCCCTCCTGTGGGTCTGTAAGCCTGTGTCTGCACTCCCAGGAGACCAACTCTCTTCTGGTCAGATCTGTGCACAGAAGGCTGTGGAGCTGCTCAGCTCCTGGGTGCAGATGGAGACTGAAAGGCTCCTGTCCCAGCTGCTCCACTGATCATATGCCCCGTGTGCTCCTAGCTGTTTCCCTCCAGAGAGAAGGTGGAGATCTCACCTCTGCACTCAGAAGTGAAAGCACTGTTAGGAGATCACTCTCTCCTGTTGTGCCATGCACAGAAGGCTGTGGATCCGCCTGGCTCCCTGGTACAAATGGTGACTGGAAGGCTCCATTAATATGTTTGTAAAGAATACATAAACACTCCATGGTTTTATTTTGTATACAAGCTTAAAAGTGAATCTTAAACTTATGTGGAAACTAAAGTTTACCACATATTAGTTCAATTCATTCTTACATGCTTCTATTCATTTAAAGCATTATAAAGGGATAATGGTACTAGAACTGATCTGGCAGACGCAGAAGTTCAATGAGGTCTACAAACAGCAAGGGAAATTTAAGCTCTTTGTACGTTATCCTGATTGCATATCTATCATTGAGCTTACCCATTAATTTATTTTTTTTACCCATTAATTTATAATGCTACATATTTAGCATAGTTGGTAGAGAATATCACTAGTGTTCCCTGAATTGGAACTGAAAAAAATGTATCCCCCCCCCCCACTACCAAGTTGTACGATTAACTTCTGGCTCTGCTGTTTTCTATTGACCCTTTGAAGAAAGTCCATGCTGAAGGTTTGCCTTTCCAGCCATAGTTCAGTTCTCTGGATGGTCCTTTCGGATAGCTGCCCAGGCTCATTAGGCTTCCACATCCCGTTCAGTCAATATTAGCAAGCTGGTTTATTTTAACATAAACAGTATTCAATGTACTACATTATAATTCTATTTTTGCATCTCTGTATGAATTCCTTTTTAATTTCTCTGTATGCCCACATCCAGATTTAGGATGTATCCTAAATCCTTTTGGGATCACAGCTTTGATTTCTGTGGGTTCCCTGTTTGAAAGCCATGAGGGTTAGTGGTTTATGTGTTAATCATATGAGTTCAGCTCTTCACAGATTAATAAATCATTCTGGCAAAAACATTCTAATTATATGAGCTTTTGTTTTCTTCTTTACACTTACAAGTGTTCTTAATTCAGTGCTGATAATAACTGCTCATCCTCAGCGAAAGAAGATGGTAGGACATGGGTGTATATCATGTTTGTCTTTACAGATTAGCTGAGTTCCTTAACTTTTAATGTGAACAAGAGCTACTGATATGTTGATGTAGTACTGTTGAAGTTTACTTCCTTCACAAGGATGTGACTTTTGCATAGTTGTGACACAATCCTTAGATGTTTGAGTCCATAATCCTTGCCTCTGTTGAAATGGAACATGGGATGCAATGGAGCATCATGGAGACAAGAAGATGCTGCGCTCCAATCACAGTGAACAGAAAGCAGAGTGAGGCACAGAGTGTCTACGGCCAGATATCCTCAAAGCTCCACCCCCAACTCAGCTCTTTTAAATAGGCTCCATCTTTCAGTTTCTACCAACTCCTGGTAGAGTGTTCAGATTTTGAATCTATCAACATTGTATAGATCAGAGCCTTCATGACATGATCTTTCCGGAAAAGTCCTTAGAGATTCACCCGGTCTTGTGCTTAACTAATCTACTAAGCATTTTTTCATTCCAATCAAGTTGACAAGCAAGACTAACTACCAAGGTGATCTATTTTCTCTTCTCCCAATAACAACATCATTTTACCATCAGCCTCTGAGTAAATATTACTTCATTATATAATAATCATTTGGTTAGAGAAAGTCACATGACCAAATTGGGGGCAGTGGAGTGAATCTTCAGCTCTGTCAGTCCTGAGGGAAACAGCTGTTGTTGTTTTCTAACAGACACGGATAAAGAAAGATGGAGCATGAATGAGAAAAAAAATGTGATCTCTATGAACCTATCTCAAGCCCACTGTAGGATACATCAACTCTATCTTTCCTAAGATGGAGAGACAACAGCTAGACAGGGATAGCTTATTAATCACTAGTTTCATTGCTGGAACTAAACTCCTGATAGAAACAATTTAAATGAAAAGGGACTTACTTCCTGGTTCAGCAGTATTAGCCTATTCTATTGGAGGCAGGAGTGGTGGTGAGGCCTGCTGGTGGCAATGGCAGTGGGGATGTATGGGAGTTTCCTGTTATATAGCATTTGAGGGCATCATAGTCCTCAAGGCCCACTATCTTGTGACCTACTTCTCCTAGCTAGGCCCCACTTCCAGAAGATTCCATAGCCTCTCCAAACAACTTGTATACAATTATTCAAACATGCAGCCCATGAAAAACTCTTTACATTCAAACCACAACACATGGATTTGTTTGAATCCTTGGCTCTAAAGTCAGATTTACCCCAAGAGTTTTTTTATTATATAAACAATTAATACTCATTTAGTTTTATTCACATAGTCTTGGAAGAAGTAACAAATAATATGAAGACCAAAAGACCAACAGGTTGAGGGGATCTGGGCTAAGGCTGAGGCATCACTGAGATAGCTGGGAATCCTTCCTTCTTCCCCTAATGTTCCTGAGAACATCACTCATTTCAGAGGCCTTTGAAAGTCTCTGAAGCTACTTTTTAAAATACATGTTACATCTATCTATCTATCTATCTATCTATCTATCTATCTATCTATCTACCTACCTACTTCCTTTCCTACCTACCTATCTTTTATTTATTTATTTATTTATTTATTTATTTATTTATTTTGGTGTGTGTTTCTGTATATTCACATATATGTTCCATAGCATGCATGTAGATGTCTGCAGACAACTTGTGGGAGTCAGTTTTTTTTTCTTTCACCACGTGGGATCTGAAGATGTTAGCTAGGTCATCAGGCTTTGCCACCAGAGACTTTGCCCAATGAGACATTTTTCTGGCCCCATCTGAAACTACTCTTATGCTAATTTCCATTGTAGCCCACCATAGGCCCAGGTTTGACCAAACCTATTCTGTAGTATATAAGGAATGTGGACAGAGTCTCAGCATCAGAGCAGAGTCCTTCATGGGTGCCTGCTAGCAAACAAAACGGAGAGTCTGTGTGATTAGAATCGTAAGTGCTGTGAATTGCTGACCGGAATACAGGACAGAGATGTTCAATAAAACTGTATAAGTGAATTATTGTGCATTATCAAGTCTCAGGACATTTGGATATGAGATACTTCACAAGTTAGGACTAGTAATGTACTTCGTGTCCAAATCAGAAGCCACCACATTATTTTCAGAGAGTTTGGGCTATCTTCTCAAAAATTGATATGTTAAAAAAGAAATAAAAAAAGCCAAAAATGGTTGCATAATTAAGAAGTATAACATTGTTAGAAATCACTCTAGATGATATTAGGTTATACATCTGAGAGACTGAGTTTTTCTTCAGCTAGGAGCACTCAAATTACTTGAAGCAAGTGAAAAAAATGCCTTTCTATCTAATGTATGCACAGTTTATGTGTGTCTCAATGTTAACTTTAGAAAATTAGTTATAAAATACTATAATAGTAACATTGCTCATACATATGTATTGATTTGACCAGAATTGTTGATTTTCCCCCTGATATCCAAGGCAATACCACATTGGTTTTAGTCACTGTGCTTCCTCAGTCTCCTCCAATCATTTTTCTTCCTTTTATACCTTATCTGGATCCTTAACCTTGATACCATTAAAGATTATTGATTAGGCCTACCACTTGGTACACATATTGAGCCTTACTTAAATTTTCAATTGTCTAAGAATACTGCATTCATTCCACCGAGAAATAGTTACCAGGAAACTCTGAATATGACTGCTGAAGTATTTGTATTAAGTAAGAGTCTGTCTAAGATGAGAAACATCCAAGCCTTTCTTCATTTTTCTGCTGTGTTTAGTTTATAATTTTTTAACATTTAAAATATTTTTTAAATCTCTCTTAGGACAGTCTCAGCATGCTTTCACACTGGGTGAAACACTAATATTTGATTGGTCAGGGCTTCTCGCCTATGTAATTTTGAACAGATTAATTTATCTATTCATGATTCTCCAATTTAATCCTCGGAGCCTGGGTCTGGCTTTACATATAAAGCATGTTAGGCTTCACTGAAGACAAGCACAGAATGAACTGCTTAATTGTTTTATCACAGTTACTTTTCTGGTGTTATTCCAATATTCAAATACATCTTAGATCTCTCCATTTTTAATGAACAAAATTTAATGAATATTAATTGAAGTTTCTGACTTGGACATTCTGTCTATCAGTCTATCTTTCTTCTCACTCATCCATCCTTCGCCCATCTCTCCTCTCATCTACCTCTCAAGAGCTTCTCACCATTGCATTTTAATTTTAGTCACACTTGTGAGACTGATCTAATGTGAAGTTCATGGCTTTCTTTTCTGCTTTAGCACATTCTGATTAATATTAATGCCCTCAAGTTGTTCTGTTGTTTGTAATGAATGAAGCGTGTCCTTTGTACCTTTGCTCATGCTGTTGCTTCATTTCCCTTTGTTTGTAGTGTGATTATGCTATGGTTGTGAGCTGGCACATGGCCACAACAAATAAGCCATCAGTTTAAAATGTTGTGTAATGAAACGTCCCCTTTGACATGAGGCACTCAATGGTATGAAAACTCTAGAAATAAAAGTGGAAATGTATCTTTTAATTAAGTTTTAAATGTGTCTATCATCCTGCAGAACTTAGGATGTGGCATCCCTTAGCTCCTCGGATCACATATAAAAACCTTCTCCACAAAGGCTAGAGGCTTTGTCATAAATAATGAATGGGAGCTGATTGATATCAACAGACTTCAAGGATAGATAACCCTCTCAGTCAGAACCAGTAGACCACATAATGCCTGAATCATATCATTGCCAAATGCAAAGAACACTTACGGTTCATATTCAATCTCTAGACATAGCAATAACATCAAAGCAAGCACAGCAAATACAAAACAAACAAATCTATCACTGAGGTAATAGTTTGACATTTTTTACCCAACCACATTGCAGTTGCAATCCATTCCTCCTTCACCGTCCTGAGCCTTCCTGATCCATGATCCTTATGCAGTCCAGCAACACTCAGCATCCCCCCTGTCTTGTTCCAAGAATATCCGGCTCCTTAAGCTTCTGGCATTGCAGGCATGGCTGCCAGCTCCACTTCATCAGCACTTTCTGGCTGTGAAATAAGGATGTTCACTCCTTGGTTTTTCCTTTGCAGTTGCACCATCATACATGATGTCTTCCATGCTATTGTGAACGACTCATCCAACAGCATTAGGAGCTGTTTACTATCAGCTCCTCTGACACTTTACCAAGCTTACCTCCTCTCAGCTAATGGGCCCATTTCTGTTGTAGGGCAGACACCTTGGAAACAATAAGCAGGAATTTTCCCGACTCCAGCAGCAAAGGGAGTGCGTTGTCTTAGCCTTATGCCCTTTCTTTTGTTCCTCTTATCAAAGATACATCATACTCTACCTGTTTTTTGAATCCCTTGCTTCCTTTCTACCTCTTTTCATTTTTGGATTACTTGAGTTGTTTTACCCCATTTCTTCAAATTTTCTTTTCTTTTCTTTCTTTGCTGTCTGCTTAACCTGGGCAAGGAAAAGCAGACCTCTCCCACCTGAAACCCTGGGTACCTCACTGCATACATTTCCCTTACTGGCCCCTTAAGAGACGCTTATTTTAAGGATCATCAACTGTCATCTGCGTTGTGTGCTGTAACAGTTCAGCTCCCCCACACTCTAGTCCACAGTATCTCTTTTCCCAACATGGCCACTTCCTGTCAAGGGCCTCACGCCCATGAATATTTACCCGTCTTCCTCTTAGTTGATCACCCTTGTTGACCACTTTCTCCATTGTTAAATCCTTTTACTTTATATCAATGACACTATTTCTTTTTCTACAACCATCATTTCTTTTTACTCTTCAGCGTTCCAATCATGTTTCATCTCATGTATTTCAAACAGGAATTTGTTCTCTAGGCTTCTAATCTCTATCCCTGTGATTTGAAAGTCTGTATTTTTTAATTTTTTTTATTTATTCTTTAATCTCTTTTTACAGTTCAGACTTTATCCCCCTCCCTGTCCACTCTCTGACTATTCCACATCCCACACCTCCTGTCCCCATCTCCAAGAGGCTGTCCCCACCCCCACCTCACCCCACCAGACCTGCCCACTCCCTGGGGCACCAAGTTTCTTGAGGGTTAGATACATCTCTCTCTAAGTCCAGACCAGGCAGTCCTCTGCTCTACATGTGTTGGGGGGGGGTCTCATGTCAGCTTGTGTGTGCTGCCTGGTTGGTAGCTCAGTGTCTGAGAGATAGCAGAGGTCCAGGCTAATTGAGACAGCTGGTCTTCCTATAGGGTCTCCCTCCTCCTCAGCTTCTTCCAGCTTTTTCCTAATTCACCCACAGGGATCAGCAGCTTCTGTTCATTGGTTGGGTGTAAATATCTGCATCTGACTCTTTCAGCTGCTTGTTGGGCTTTTTTGGAGGGCAGTCATGATAGACCCTGTTTGTAAGCACACCATAGCATAAGTAATAGTGTCAGGCCTTGGGGCCTCCTCCTGAGCTGGATCCCAATTTAAACCTGGCACTGGACATCCTTTTCCTCAGGCTCTTCTCCATTTCTGTCCCTGCAGTTCTCTGGGACAATTCTGGGTCAGAGTTTTTGACTGTGGGATGGCAACCCAATCCCTCCACTCGATGCCCTGTCTCTCTACTGGAGGCGGACTGTACAAGTTCCCTCTCCCCACTGTAGGGCATTTCATCTAAAGTCCCTTGCTTTGAGTCCTGAGAGTCTCTGACCTCAAAGTTCTCTAATATTTTTTACAGGGCCCCTTTCCCCCTACTACCTTTTGAGGTTGTCTGTTTCAGTTCTATCTGCTGGCCCTCAGAGGTTCAGTCCTGTTCCCATGCCCTACCTGATAATGTTCCCCTTTTCCCTTCCCAGTCACCTTTCCCACCTAGGTCTCTCCCTCCCCCATCATGTGATTGCTTTCTTCTTCCTTCCAAGTGTAATTGAGGCATCTTAACTTGGGCCCTTCAGCTTGTTAGCCTTCTTGAATTCTATGGATTGTATCCTAGGAATTCTGTACTCTTTTTTTGGCTAATATACACTTATTAGTGAATGCATACCACACATATCCTTTTGGGTCTGAGTTACCTTACTCAGAATGATATTTTCTAGTTCCACCCATTTGCCCACAAAATTCATGATGTCCTTGTTCTTAATAGCTGAGTAGTATTCCATTATGTAAATGAACCACATTTTCTGTATCTATTCTTCTGTTGCAGGACATCTCAGTTGTTTCCAGCTTCTGGTAACACAAACAAGGCTGCTATGAATATAGTGGAACAAGTGTCCCTGTGGCATGGCAGAGCATCTTTTGGGTATATGCCCAAGAGTGGTATAGCTGGGTCTTCAGATAGATCTATTTCCAATTTTCTGAGAAATCTCTAGATTGATTTCCAGAGTGATTTTACCAGCTTTCAATCCCACCAGCAATGGAGGAGTGTTCCTCTTTCTCCACATCCTTACCAACATGTGTTGTCACCTGAGTTTTTGATCTTAGCTATTCTGATTGGTGTAAGGTGGAATCTCAGGGTCATTTTTATGTGCATTTCCCTGATCACTAAGGACTTTGAACATTTCTTTAAGTCAAAGATGAACTCAGAAAATTGAGAGATCTCCCATGCTCATGGATTGTAAGAATTAACATAGTAAAAATGTCCATCCTACCAAAAGCAATCTACAGATTCAATACAATCCCTATTAAAATCTCAACATGATTTTTCAAAAATATGGAAAGAGCGATTCTCAAATTCATCTGGAAAAACAAAAAAAACCCGGAATAGTGAAAATAATTCTTAACTATAAAAGAACTTCTGGGGGAATCATTTTCTCTGACCTAAATCTATACTACAGAGCAATAGTGATAAAGACTGCATGGTATTGGTACAGAGACAGGCAGGTGGATCAACAGAATAGATCTGAAGACTCAGAAATAAAACCACACACTTATGGCCACCTGATCTTTGATAAAGAAGCCAAAAAATATACAACAGAAAAAGAAAGCATCTTCAATAAATGGTGCTGGTCTAACTGGCAATCTGTATGTAGAAAAAATTGAAAATAGATCCATATTTGTCACCTTTCACAAAACTCAAGTCCAAGCAGATCAAGGACCTCAACATAAAACCAGATACACTGAATCTATTAGAAGAGAAATTGGGAAAGGACATTGAACTCATTGGCACAGGGGGAAATTTCCTAAACAGAACTCCAATGGTTCAGGCTCTAAGATCAACAATTACTAAATGGGACCTCATGGAACTGGAAAGCTTCTGTAAGGCAAAGGACATAGCCAATAGGACAAATGGGCAACCTACAGTTTGGGAAAAAAGTCTTCACTAACCCCACATCGTATAGAGGGCTAATATCCAAAATATATAAAGAACTCAAGAAGCTAAGAAACCAAACAACCCAATCAAAAATTGAAGTATAGAACTAAACGGGGAATTCGCAACAGAGGAATCTTAAATGGCTGAGAAACCCTGTACTTAATACCCAAATTATCTTACATGAGTCTCATTCACAGATGGCTACCTGTTATCAGTCTTTGTATGTTCCATAGATAATCACCAACTCATGCATCCAAATTAAACTATGCATCTGCTGCCCAGACATGACCTCATCTTTCTCTAATCTTGCCTTGGTGAACAATACCAGGACTTATATGGAGCTTAATGTAGGAACTGCTCAGTTTACTTCTCCTTTGCCATTTTGGTTTACCTGGTATTGATATTTGAGTAATACTGGCTTTGTAGAAGTTGGAAGTGCTTCTTCTGTTTCTTTCTTTGAAAAGATAAATTGAGAAGTATTAGTTGTAGTTCTTTGAAAGTCTGGTATAATTCTGCTGTGAATCCATCTGGTCCTGGGCTTTTTTACTTGGTAGAGTTTTTTTTTTAATAACTGTTTTATAACTATTTCAGTGCCTGGTTGTTTATGTTGTTGACCTTTTCTTGGTTTAACTTTGGTGGTTGAGTTGAATATAGAAACTTACCAGGTTTTTTTTTTAGATATTTCTTTTTTTTTGTTTTGTTTTTTGTTTTTTCGAGACAGGGTTTCTCTGTGTAGTCCTGGCTGTCCTGGAACTCACTCTGTAGACCAGGCTGGCCTCGAACTCAGAAATCCGC
>BDUI01000018.1:1118523-1135861 GCA_002335545.1 Apodemus speciosus
CAGCAGGAACCACCAGCAGGAGCAGCAGGAACCACCAGCAGAAGCAGCAGGGACCAGGAGCAGCAGGAACCACCAGCAGGAGCAGCAGGAACCACCAGTAGGAGCAGCAGGAACCACCAGCAGGAGCAGCGGGGACCAGGAGCGGCTGCTGCCACAGGCCCTCTCAGGGCTCTCCCATTTACATCCTCTCCAGAGTGACCAGAATGAAACTATCTGCTCCTGGCAAAAATCAGGTCCCCGCAAGTGCATGAGGCAAATCATAATCACCTGAGGTGAAGTAGCCTCTTATCCTGTACCTGAGATTAAAACAGAAACACATGTACACATTTACATAACTTTTTTTTAAGAAACCAAAATTCATACTAGACTGCTTCATTTATTTTTGCATAGAAAATTGTCCTTCCTTCAACTTCTCACAGTTTTCTCAAATCATTTGTTTCATGTCTGCCTCCCTTGGCAACCTCCTTGGCCGAATCAGGATAATTAGATGGCTCTTTTATATGCATGCGTCTTGTATTCTATTGAAGTTCTCAGCAGCCCAAATGCCATATTCATTTGACTGTCTACTTAAAGACCATTACTGAGTGTGTGAATCCGTACATTTCTTGGATTTTTTCAAGAGTCAGGCAAACTCTATTTCTTCTACTATTCATTTTAATCTTTTTCTAAGAAAGAAACGAGTTAACCCAGCATTTGTTCCAGAATATCATTTAAATCACATTTCCTACAGAAATGTATAATTACAAATGTGCATAGGATTCTCAGTCAATAGCCAATTAATTCATAAAATATCCTAAATTAATTTATGATTCTTGAAATTGTTCCATGTATTATCACTACCCTCTAGAACCTCATTTTTCTTCCCCGGCTCTTTCTGCTATAGCTCTCATTTTGTTCTTCTGTGGCATCACACAGCAGGTTACTCAGAAGTGTGGAACCTCTTCGCAAACGTTGATTATTTGATCCAAGGTAAATTGTAGTTATTTTTGTTGTTGTTGTTATTTTTCTAGACAGAGACTTTCTGTGTAGCCAGGGCTGTCTGGAAACTTGTTTGATAGATCAGGCTGTACTCCAACTCAGAGATTTACGTGCCGTTGCCTCCCAAGTGCTGGGATTAAAGGCCTGTACCACCACCACCCAGCTCTTAAATTGCAGTTCTTAACAAGAAAGTGATTTAACTGAACAGATAATGGGTATAAACTGAATCTGCTTCAAATAGTAGTTCTTTTGTTTATAGAGATATGTAATGGCTAGAGGTGACTGCCATGATGCCTACAACTGATGCCACTGCCAGTTACTGAAATGGGACAATAATTATCCATTCATATTTTCTTTTTTTCTTTTCATTTTTTATTAGATATATTCTTTATTTGCATATCAAATGATTTCCCCTTTCCTGGTTTTCCCCTCCCTGAAAGTCCTATAAGCCCTCTCCCCTCCCCCTGTACCCCAATCAATCCTTTCCCACTTCCCTGTCCTGGTATTCCCCTACACTGCTGCATCAAGCCTTTCCAGGACCAGGAACCTCTATAGACTGTTGACAAGGAAGTCTGTAGCCACAAGGGATGAAATAGTAATGGCTGTGTCAATGGGCCAAATTAACAGTATATATGTACAAGTGCTGGTTGACTATTGAAGTTTATAAAATGCATATACTTACCCTTTATGATTAAGCTGCATCATGCTGAGGGTATGACTGTCTGGGTTATCAATATCAAAGAAAAACTTGCTGTGAAACAAAACAACTTCTGACTTGATGTTGGGCCTCCTTGGTGAGAATCATCCAATTAAAAATTCCCCAAACTGAAGTTCCAGCTGGTACCTGAGGAGTTAACATTCAGATTTCATAGAGATCTTGGACCCAGCCCAGTGGTACACTTTGCTCTCGGATTAGCCAAAGTATCCAGACTCATGCTGTTTACTTCTGTGACCTTCAACTGTTTATATTACCTGATGCTTGCCTTGAAACAAAGGCAATCCCAGGAGCTCAAAGGTATCAAGGTTACCTGTCTATCTCGTCCTGCTGAGTTTTGGCAGTCAGTAGGTATGCTGCAGTGCCCCTCAGTGAGTGTCCTCACATATAAGCAAGGACTTGGCTGGAGCTGGCCAAGCATGAAGGTTGTTCATATTAGTGCATTATGTCCTTGCAGCTATTTGTTTCTCCACTCATCTAAATCTGATCAATAAGAAAAAAGTTGTAGTACACAGTTTTGATGTAATTTAAAAATTACCCTTATACTGCTGGGCGTGGTGGTGCATGCCTGTAATCCCAGTACTAGGGAGGCAGAGGCAGGTGGATTTCTGAGTTCGAGGCCAGCCTGGTCTACAGAATGAGTTCCAGGACAGCTAGGGCTACACAGAGAAACCCTGTCTCGAAAAATAAAAAAAAAATTACCCTTATACCTATAGAATTCATGATTACATGAGTCATTTTGCTTTCATACTTTAGTGGCAGTTGCTTATCCTAAATTATTGCTTAGGTTTGAGAATTAAATTCACTAAGTTCTGTGAATAATGATTTTACTGATAAACATGTCCTGATGCTCAAGATAGAATCTATTAAAAACATGTCCTGATGCTCAAGATGGAATCTATTAAAAACATTGGCCTGGTCCTATGTGTGCATGAAGGAATAGTGTTTGGCTTAAGGATTACAGTTTGTAGCTCATTATATGTAGAAATTGTGAAGTGCTTACCTGATAATTCTAGGCATCATAAGGAAGTTCAAGACTCTATCTTTGATTTAGCTACTCAGAATACATACTTATGAAATGGTATTAAATAAAACCCTGGGTAATCACTCATTAAGTACAATCCTATAAATCAAACTGATAGGAAGTGTCTTTGGTTTCTTTTGCTGTGAAGAAGCACCATGACCACGGCAACTCCTATAACAAAAACCATTAGCTGAGTCTGGCTTCGAGTTTTAGTCCATTATTGTCATGGTGAGAAGCTTGGCAGTGTGCAGACAGGCATGGAGAAGGTCCTAATAATGATATTCCCTATGAGTCTATGGGGGTCATTTTTTCAAACCACCACAGTGTTAGAAGTAAAAAATGTTAGGATAAAGAAATAATGAATTAGGAATAAAGAAAATAAAGTTCATGTGGTGAATTCAAGAACAGTTTTGCTGAGCATTTCCATTATGCCAAATACTGTGTTGTGTTAGGATGCTAAGAAATCAAGATGAATCCTGTGGTCACTTTTATTGGGGTCTTCAGAGGAATGTGTAAAAATGGCCAACCTTCTACAGGTTTACTAAAGAAGTCTCCAGCATGTGTCTGTATTTATGTGCATGCATCCTTGATATTGCTGGGAAACTTTCATAAAAACAGAGAAAATTCACCAAACTATGTGTATAGTTGCTAAACACAGTTGCCACCTGTGACATTTATTTTCTAGTCACTTTGGGTAGAAATAACTCACTATACCAAGATTTGTTCAAGCCTTCTTTCTATCAATAGACTGACCATTTAGATATCAGGAAAATAAGAAAGTTGAACTTTGCAAACTAGGATATTGGTTAAAGAAAATTGCAGGGAGAGACTTTGAAACACAGTTTGTAAAGACTGTGTGGCCAAATAAGTTGATACATTGAGAAAGCGTTTGTCTATGTAGTAAAACGGCACAGGGAGGTGTCTGGGAAGCAAAAGCATGGTGTCAGTGCAGGAAGCTCCTCCAACTCCTTGCCCATCCCACACATGACTGTGGCTTGTCCTGCCATGGCATTCCTAGCTTTAGGCAGGGTCACTCTTGTCCCTGAACCTACTGAAGTTACAAAGCGAAATGTAATGTTTAAAGTAAGCAGAAATTTATTTCTTGACATTTTGGAGGCTGGCAAATCCAAGATCAAGGCATCAGCATCCTTGGCATCTGCTATAGTTGCAAATCTCTACAGCTAGGGTGGTATTTTGTTGTGACATCCTCTGCATGGAAGAGATTTCATGTCCCATGGCAGAATGAATACCAAAGCAAACAGGTCTAAGTGGCCTGTGACTCTTTAATGAGGCCCTTATTCTTCCCCAAGAGTGGGATCTTCATGACTTAAGAACTCCTAACAGTCCCACCTCTTATGTTGGGGGATTAAGATTCAGTACCCATTTAAGAGAAGACATAAAATATTCAAATTATGGAATACTCAGGTCTAGTAGAAAGTTAACATAAGATGTGCCCTATGCATCTTAAATTCACAGTAATGTTGAAAAAGTAAAAGAATAAAAGTAAGAATAAGTTTACCAACTTCTGTCATTTAATGTACTCAAAATATCATCTCATCAAATAACCAATATATAATTTAAGAATTTTAATGAAGTGATTTATTTAAACTAAGTCTCTGTAATGAATTTCTTAACCAAGACTAGCCACATTCTAAAATATCAGTAGGCTTATGTAGCCATTGGCTACAGGATTGGGCAGTGAAGATCTACAAAGATATAAATATATTCTATTTTTTAAAGAGTTTACGTTGGAAATGATTTTTCCACATTTTTTCTTGTATTCCTACCCAGTGTTTGTTGCTGCTCAGAAAGTTCCCTTAGATGTAGTCTAAATTCCCCATGTCATTTGCCTATGTATTCTCATGTAATTGCATCGTAAATACTTAGTGCATTTTTACTTTTTTTAGACTTTATCCCAAATGTTGGAGAATAGCAGTGAACAATACCATAAGGATAGCTCTTTTCAGAAGGAGTACACTGTGATTTAGAGGACAAATACTGTACACATGAACACAATCTGCCATTGTAACATGAGTTAGGACGAAAGTGTTCAGAGCTCTGAGGATTAGAGGAGGTACTTTTAGTCTGATGGTACTGAGATGCTCTCACAGTGAAACCACCTTTGATAAAAAAAAAACCAGAATGATGCTGAAAAAAGGTTTGTTTGCATTTTTGAAGAATAAGAGCTTATAAAGAAATAAGTGTAATTCAAAATGAGCTGGAGAGTTTATTGAGACCAAACATATATGATCTTTCTAAGAGCAAAGGGAAGATATTATATGCTTTTACCAAACAGGGGGCATTAGTACATAGTAGAATAGCAATGCCGTGTAGTACAGAGTGGACCAGAAGGAAGAGAAGCTAACTATGGGAAGACTTATCAGGGACTATTTTGTAATTTATCAAGATAGGCAGTGACTATCAAGTGTCCCAAATTGATGACTTAGCAGATAGAATGCATTGGCTCTGGTTGACCAGATGTAGAAGAGGACAGAACAGAACATGAGTCTCACTCCAACTTTAAAGAAATGGAGGAGGGTATATATGATAATTCTTTTAGTTCTCTCGTGGCATCCTGGAAATATGACTGTAAAGTTTGCATTAGCTAAGATAGAAATCACAGGGTCACTTTGTCTTCAGTTTTGCTTTGTTATTGCTTAACTCAGAAATTAAGTGTCTGTCTCTAACAGTAAGACAAGAGAGAAAACCTGTCACTAACTCTCTGTCCACATCTCATACTTTACCTGTCCAATAATCAAGGGTGAATCATTTAACAGTATTATGCTTTCGGTGCTGCTGTTTTCCCTTATAAATGACACCATTTTTGCATTGACACATAATAACATTGCTATAATGCTGTCAGATTAGAAGCTGATGACAGTCTCTCCAGAGAAAGGCTAAAGGAAAACTGTAAAAGAAATAATTTGTCTGATCCTGCAGTTTCTTAAATCAATTAGAAAATGACAACAATAAAGCTTTTATTTTTCATAAGCGGTTTGGAGAGATTGGCAATCATTCTGAGCTAATCATTTTTAAATTGTATTTTGCATTGCTATCCCTTTTAGTCTTAGTTATTAACTTCCTATTCAAATTCAAATGAACTTGAAAAATCCAAACTGCCAGATAATTCAACATAGTTGACACTGGCACTCATATTCATTTATTTATTCATTCATTCGTGGGGGTAATTATTGAGTGTCTAGATGCTTCGCCACATAGGCAGACCTCTAGGAGTTAAATGAATAAACATGGACCACAATGCCCTTAATGATAAGTGCCATTAAAAGCACAAAAATGACAATAAGTGGTAGAGTAATAGAAGCTGTCTTAGGTCATGATGAGGAAGAGCCTTCCATTTCAGTAAGGATGGAGTTTCTTATTTTTAAATTCAGAAAGAATCTTATTATACTGGCTGCATTGCCCTGAAACTCATTATCTTTCTGCCTTCATATTCTCAATGCTTGGATTATAGTTGTGTACAAGTGTGCTTGGCTATGATGTGCTCTGAAAGACATAAAGGTTGAGGAAGGGAGGGATCTGGGAGAAGAAAGCCTTTGGGGCACAAGAAAAGAAGTGCAAAAACTTTGCAGTGATTATGTGTATCCTTGAGATATGGTAAGGGTGATAGAACAGCTGAATTAGCAAAGAAGGGGGCAAAGGAAGAAATGAGACAGAGGAGGTAACAAAGGACCACTGTATCGTGAGAGGTAGATTGGAATTCATAATGAGGTTTGGGAGAGGAGGTGCTATTCACTATTTTAGACAGTTCTAGAGAGAGGAAAAAATCTTAAAAATTTCCTTTCTTTCCCTCTAGATATTTATACTATACAAAAAAATAAATAAAACAAAAGCCAGAAAATATGCAGATGTAGATTTTGGTGTGAGTTCTGCTGTCAACAGCCTAGCAGTTTCTTTTTGAGAGGTGTGTCCCTTGGCTACCAAAGCCTCATCTTACTCTATGTGGCATCCTGTGATCTCTGCTGCACATTTGCACCATGGTTTATCTGAAAGTTACATTATAATTTGAAATTTTATTCTAAGAATTACTGGAGCCACTATAGGTTCTGAACAGGGAGGAAAGTTGAGTCTAGATGTATAGTATATGAGAAAGGAGAATCAGGTATGATATCTGGAGTTTAATCTGAAGTAGCTGAATGCAGCATCCTGTCATGCACAGGGATGGAGAACAGAGGGAATTTAGAGGAGAAAAGGAACTGGCTCATCACAGAGAACATTAGATTTGAAACGTCCAGTGATGAGGGAAAATGCATACACAGATTTGTAGTTTGGGGGATAGCTGCTGGCTGAGCAAATACATTTGTAACTAAAACCTAGAATTCAGAGCAGTTGTTGAAAATGTCTTGGGTCTGGATTCTAGGACTTTCCCCCTTTCCAGCTGTAAACTGGAACATTTCTAGGAATTTCACATCCCTTGTGGCTTCTGTTTTTAACTTGCTGTGATTATAACCCACCCTAGGTACCTCTGGAGCCATCTTGTAATCTCACTTATCAAAACAGAGCAGAGGAGGTGAAAGAAAGGCTTTCAGCAGTCCCTTGAGCTGAAACCTGAGAGCTAAGGAAATCTTATACAGGAGCAAGACACTTAATTGTAATTTCCTCCTGAGGAGTCTGCACCCCGCTTGGTAATTCTTTTCTACCGAGCACCTCTCTTTTTTCCCAACTTTTAAGCGTAAAGACTATATTAAAATATCTTTAATAAAATCGCCGATTCTGCTTTATATTGACTAATCCTGAAAGTCTTTTCTGCATCGAAGCCATGAATTTTGGGTTTTGGGGTCCTTGAAAAATTAAGGAAGTTCTTGGGGCTGCTGAGGATGACAGTGTGAGACAGTCTCTGCTCCCTCACTCCTGACAATGACACCTAGAGGATAAAGGGGTGGGAGTAAAGATGGCTGTCCAATGAACATGGGCATCTGCACACCCCTGCTTGAGGGCAGGACGACTATACAGACTACTGAAATTCTGTTACGTGGGAGACTGATTGTTTTTCTGTTATTTATTTAATGATTTAGTGGTGAGCATTTACTAAAATGGTGCAATGGTCAAAGTTGCATCGAGACCAAAAGACTGGGTTTGTGCCCTAATTGAGCTTATTATAACATTGCATAAAATAGAGTGTAAGGACTTCGGACAGACATTTTTACAACCACAAAAGCGAGCATGTTATAATGGTGGCTTAAAGTGAAGCTAAGGAGCATCGTGCCAGTGACCTTGTGGTAGGAGGCTGACACCATTGGTCTGGTGGCCAAAAAAGACTTTCAGATGATGGCATAATTGATTGTAAGCTGCTATTTGGATGCATTAACCAGATCTTCCACATGGGGAAAGTTGAACCAGAAAGAATAGACATATATTCACAAAAGGCCTGTGGTAGACAGGAGCAGAGTATGTATTTGTATATACAAAGAACTCTTGTATTCCCAACCCTGAGACTGAGAAGAGCATTGTGCAAGGTGGAGATGAAGAATCCTCTGGGAATTATGTCTTGGTTTAACTGTGGTAGCTGAGTAGGGCACCTTTGATTTTTCCCATTTGTTTATTTGTTGTTTTGTCTTGTACATAGAAACCCAAATGAACTGGCATTAAATATCTTGCATATTATGGTTGGGTTTGGTATAGTTTTGTGAGTCAGGATACATTTTATAAGATAGGACTTCTGCTTTAATTCTTAGTTTTTCCCCAGCATCCTAGGTCACCATAGAGCTGCTTTTCAATTCATCATTGGTAACAAAGTTATAACTATGGCTAAGGTTATATCCAGTGCTTATCTTTTCTGTTAGTTACCCTTTGCTTTTCTTATGACTGCTACCAATACCTCACAATAAGCAAGGTAAAGGAGGATGGGTCGAATTTGTCTCATTGAGAGGCTACATTTCATCATGGCAAGAAAGACATAGGGGCTGCATGGTGGGTTTGTGAAGCATCTAGCTAACCTCTCTGTAGCTGACCAGAAAGCGCAGACCCCGGGCCACAACTTGGGCAACTATAACTTTTTAGGACCACCACTACATATCCACATAGGCCAGTTAGTCCCCATGTTTCCGTCTCTGGAAACAGGTCTGTGGGCTAGGGCCAAGTGTTCAAACACATGAGCCTTCGGGGAACATTTTAAAATTCAAGTCATAACACATTTCTTCTTCTAAGTCAGCTCTGCTCACAGCAGACCCACAGAGCTGGTGAAACTATTATTCTCTTTCTTGCTTTATTTTTCAGTCACAATGTAAACATTTAGTTGATAAGCATGGTTAACAGAGCAGGGTTGAACCAGTTTTAAGAATATACTTAATGAAGTCTATGTTCTCAGTTTTAAAATTTGATGCATACTAGAGGGTGGAAGAGAGATTTGTATTGAAACAACCTCAGAAATGTTCATGAAGTTGTATGTTTTGTCCTTGATATAACAGTGAGGGGTAAGAAATACTAACCAATAGCTAGATTGGGGACCTCTCTGTAGGGGGTAATGTCTGTAGCTCTCAGAGTTTGTTAATAAAATCAAATCTATTTTCTTGGATTTTCAGTCTTCTTATAGCAGCTTCTTGTAAGCATATGTTCTTGATGCAAGTTGGAAATATCCTTTTGAGTATTTTCTTAGTTCTTACTTCTAATTCTTTCTATTAGTCTGTGGCTTGAAGTTGCATATTCTTAGTCATATATTTTGAAGAAAGTTTTTTTTTTACCCTCATTGTGCCTAAATTCATCATTCTTTTCTCTTCTTGTTGAGATTTTTGTGATTAATTTAAAAATCTGTTCTGATCAGAAGAAAACCAAGTTTCCCTCTGTCTTAGATAGGGTTTTATTGCTGTGAAGAGACACCATGACCATGGCAATTCTTAGAAAAACAATTAACTAGGGCTGGCTAATAGTTCAGAGGTTTAGTCTATTATGTCATGGCAAGAGGCATGGCAGAGTTCAGGCAGACATGATCCTGGAGAAGGAGCTGAGAATTCTACATCCTGATCCACAGGCAACAGACATCTACCATACTAGGCCTAGCTTAAGTATAGGAGACCTCAAAGCCCACCCCAATAGTGACACACTTCCTCCAACAAGGCCACACTTCCTCCAACAAGGCCATACCTCCTGATAGTGTCACTACCTATGGACCAAGCATTCAAACACATCAAGTCTATGGGGCCATTCCTATTCAAACCACCAAATCTTCCCATTTTTAAAAACAAGTTTATGGATCAGACTCTTAAATTTGCATGTATGATACATTTTGAGTTTGATTTTGTGTGTGGTGAAAAATTGAGGTTTAAGTTTATCTTTTGTTCTATGTGAATATCTAGTTATAGTTTTGTTTGTTGAAAAAAGAAACCCTGTAATTTGATCATTGGGTTATCTTGACATCGTTGTTTAAAACTACTTAAAGAAAACAAAGAAATACAATGGGTTTGATTTGGATTCTTGTATGTTCAAGAGTGCGTCTATAGGAGGTATGTGTTGGTGGTGGGGCACATGGCCGGGAGACTACAGATAGTGTTTAGCCAGGCGCAAGGAATTCACTGTCTCTGTCCCTGGTGCTGGAGTTTTTTATTTGTTTTCACGGGTTCTAGTGATCAAACATAAGACATTCATGCCGGTGTGTCGAGCACTTTATGGGTTGGATGAGTTCTTCAGCCTTTTATTTGGATTGTTAATATTGGAGAAACTTAAATGGATATGGTATCAAAATGCCTTCTAATATGTAGTTTTATATTGGCAGATTAGCACAGCTCTCAGCCCTCATCTGAAAGCTTCTTTTTGCAGTGGATAGTGGTTATAGCACAGATATACAGGAGTACAAAGAACAGCTGACTACTCCAGAAATATATCTCACACATGCTATCCCAAAGGCTCAGAGATCCTCATGGAAGAGGGGATGGAAAGATGGTAAGAGCTGGAAGTTGGAAAGGACTGCTGAGAAACACCATCTTCTGGATATGACAGCGTCATTGCACTCATGAATCCATCGTGATTGCAGTTGCTGTAGTAGATTAAGCCTGAGGCTGGGCTGTTTTGATTCCATGTCATTAGAGAAAAGGGCCTTGGCAGCATCTTGATGGAAGTACTTGTGTATAACCTGGTCTAGTCATGGAAAGTTAATAGAAGAAAACTCAAGAGGTTATGAGCAGTATTAAATCCTGTTTACCCCACAGTTGACTACCATAGAGATTATCTGACCCAATTCCCCTCAGAAGATCTACCAGCTCAACTGACTACAAGTTCACTGATGCTAAAGCACATCAAAAGGCTGGGCCTGGGAATGGCCTTCCAAAACCTCAAGCACTTTTGAAATTTCCAGGACACTTACCTACTGTAAGTCAGCTGTACTTCCTTCCCAAACTTGGTACTATCAGCTGTACTTGTTTCAATTGTAATATTTAGGTACATGGCATGAAGACTGATGGAGTGTGGGTATGAGAAGAGTCACCCGTGTTATAAAATATAACTGGAACATCCTGGAAGAATCAATAAACAGGAGCTTCTAGGAGACATAAAAATATTAAGAAAAGAAGAGATGCATTTAGAAGAACTCTGTGCTCATTGTTTTGCAAGTAATTTTACTTTATGTTATAGTAATGGATCTCTTTATAACTACAATTGGATTTATGTACCTTGAAAGCAGAACTCTAATTAGCTGTTCTTTATTCAAAGAGAAATACACGATCTTATAATAAAAGAAAATAGTGCATAATAATAAGCTTTCAGTAAACATTTAAAATACACTAAAAGAATCATATGAATTTTAGTATCCAGTTATGTTATTACTCTTAAGGCACATATATGTGCATGCTTAAGAATAATTTTAAAATAAATTGAAGATACAACACTTTATTTCCCAAATACTTCAGTCTGCATCAATGTAGAGTAAATATATTTTCCTATATTAACATAATATCATTATCATAGTAAAAAATCTACAGTAAGTCAAAGATACAATGGAATATATTATCCTTATTGCTATATTTCTAGTAGCCTCCCCAGTCTTTTTATATATTTTTATTATTCTTTGTGAATTTTATCTATGTGTAGAATGCATTTTAAATATATCTACTCCTTATTCTCCAACTCCAATTCCTCCCAGATTCATTTCTCTCCTAACTTCTTATTATCTTTTTAAAATCCACTGTATTTCAGATAGGACTTCTTGTGTGTCCATAGATGTAAGCCATCTAGTGAAGTGTAGGTAATTTAGCATGGACCTGAGAGAAACTGCCCGACCCGCACCCCCTTGCAGCCAATAGCTTCTCTGCTAGGGAAGTGCTTTAGGAAGTGGCTTCCTCATCAATGTTTGAATTAAGAGCTGAGGTCGATTGTAAATGGCAACATTTGTTGATTTTCTTTCTCCACTAGCCTTTCCAAGAGAAGAATGGGTGATTGTCTCGTGCACTATGAGTGTCCCTCAGAAGGTGCTATCTCTTCCTCTTGTGGGCAGCACATCAGGCAGTAGGATCTGATTTCTGTCTCTCTTCATTGAATTTGCAGCTCAGCTCTTCCAAGAGGCAATGAAAAGAAGTGCTGAGGGAGACTTATGGCCTTATTTGTAAGAGTCAGCCCCTTCCTTCTCCAGAGTGTGCTGTTCCTCAAGGCTGCTCTTCCCTTGAGGGCACCATTCAGCGCTGGCTTTTCCAGGCGAGTAAGAAACCCTAATTAGTTCACTTCCAGTCAATTTTCAAACCTCCAAGACCAAAATTGTCTTTTCAGATTCACTCAGACACCAGACAGGCACGGAAAGGCAACTGCTGTGTATCTAGCGCAGCCAGTACACTCTAAGCCCAATTCTTGCTTCTATATCCCATGGGAAGGTCAAACACTGTCGCCAGCACACAAGTAAACATAAAATGTGTCACAAAACACCTTGGAGAGCATGAACAATGTTGTGGTGAAACAGTTTCCACAGGTGTTCTAAGTGAGAGGTGTTATTATTCATTGCCAAGTTTACCTCTTATAGAAGAAGGATGCAGACCACTTCAACTGTGATATCTAGATGTAATTGTGAAGCTTCCATTTGGCCAATGAGCTGTAATGGGTGGAGATGCTAGGGGATAGCACAGTGAAGAAAGTAGTTCCTACCAGATTCCTGATCCCCAGCTCCCATAAGGAAAGCAAGACAAAACTGAAAGTTGCCAGTCAGCCTTGTGGTAATCCCCAGGAGACCCACATGGGTGAAGGTAGTTCTGGGCCAAACTCCCTGGCTAGACTAGCTGAATTAACTTCTCTAGGAAGTACCCTGCTCCTGTAAGCAAAATAAAGAGTGGTAAAAGAAGACACATGACAGCAACTTCCACATGTTCATATATGTGCATCCTCACCCACTGATACATGTATCCACACATTTGTGAATATGAACTCACAGGAGACAGAAAGAGAGAAATAAGGGAGAAGGAGGGAGGGAGGGAGGGAGGGAGGGGGAGAGAGAGAGAGAGAGAGAGAGAGAGAGGAGAGATGCAATGCACATAGTTAACTTTCAATGACGTTTCCCTACTTCAGCCTATTGAAAATTCCTGAAACATTTGAAAAGTGACTATTCAAATTATAGGTGTGGTTACTTATTCCTTCTGCTAACTTTATCTGAATTGATCTCCATTGATATTTGTTGTTCAATGTGCTGCACAGAGAATGATGAGAAAACAAACACATGCCAATGGAATATTTAAATGCTTCCTATACCCAGTGGAAATCTTAGTGACTTCTCTTAAAGCAAATGCATCAATGTTCATGCCTCCATATTTTCATGTTGTCTTTGTTTAAAGTATGGCCTTTTCTTTGGCATTTTATAGTATTGTCTTATAAGAGTTGACAATTTCACTTACAAAATAAATGTTTATTGAAGACCTGCTACATTCAAGTTATTGAGGAAGTCCTGTGTATGTATACACATTTATTTGAGCTATAATTATATTCAAATGTTGGCTCTCCAGCTTCCAAAACTTTGATAAAATACATTTTTGCTTTTTATTTCTTTATGTATTTTTATTGTTTGGGAATGTTGCATCATAACCTTCAATAATACTCATTTCTCAGTCCTCTCAAGTCTACACACCCACCCTCATGACTTCCCCTTACCAAAGAAGAAGGAGGATGGAGAGGAAGAGGAAAAGGAAGAGGAGGCAGACAAAGGACGAAGGACGAAGGAAGAAGGAAGAAACAGAAGAAAATGAAGTTCAATTTGTGTGGCTTAAATACTCAACAAATACTCCAGTGGCCTGCCCCGTGAAGAAAGCTGAATCCTTCCTTCCCCATGTACACCCCTGCCAGAAGCCATCAGTTATGAAGAACTATACTTCAGCATCCTTATCACAATTTTAAGAGTTCTCTTTGATGGTTTACTGTTTAGGCTGTTACTTTTTTAGGAGTAAGTGTTGTCACAGAAGCCTTCTATGTCCCTCTTTCTCTACTTTGAATCAGTAGTCAATATCACTGCAAAAGTAGCTTTCTTGCTCTTTACAGTCAGTGGGAGCAAGGATCATGGGCTTCCACATGGTTTCTGGCAACAGCACGGACAACAGACATCCACATAGTGGGACATATACCTAGGGTGTTAGCACAGACCTCGAATATCAACACAGTCCTACGCTCCATCACAGGAGGCTACAGATACTGACACAGCCCTCAGTGGCAACACAGGCATGGGCATCAACTTTGCCTCAATCAGCGACACAGACCAAGGACATCTGTGCGGTCTTAGGTAGTAACATGGGCCACAGGCATCAACATGTCCCCCAGCTGCTGTAGGACCATGGACATCCAAATAAACCTCGGGTTTCAATATAGCCTGGGGCCATGGACCATGACATTCTTTCTAAGAAGTCCAACTCAGAAAGTGAACTGTTCTTCATCTCAGACATCTTGTTGCCACTCAGAACCAGGGAGATTGTGTCACTGGGCAGTATGTTCTGGGACTGAGTCTGTGCAAACTCTGGGCTGTTACATAACACTGTTCTGGCCCTATTTGGGGAGGAGATGTCCCATGTGCCCACCCCCACAGACTTCTCTCCTTCCTACCACCTCTGAGTCTCTAGTTCTGCCTCTCTCCATTGAGTGTTGACCACTCCTTTCCTCCAAATTTTCCACCTTCCATTGCATATTCATTAGTCATAGTGGTGCTGGAAACAGTTGTGTTACTGCAGCTGTCCTGAGGCTCACTGTCTATAAAGTAATGACTTGCTTCTGCCAGAGCTCCAGGCTGCTGCACATTTCCCTGTCATAGACAATGGCATGGCCACTGCTTTTTGGGGCATGACCTTTGAACTTTCAGCCTGCTGACTGAGACACTGTGGTGAAGGGTATGTTCCACCACCATTGCGACATCAGGAGTTCACTTTTTCAAAAGCATCTTTCCATAAGATTTGCATTTTTAAAAACTTAGTTGTTCTGTAGTAATTGTAGCTCCTTTTCTCCAACTATATCACCCTTCATAGCCTCCATGGGTCCTTCTGTTGCCTTAGAGCTAAGTAGTGGTTGTTAGTGACAGCTGCCATCTTTGTTTTTCCCACATCTTTTTACAAATCACCTAATCTATGGTGTTTTCATGGCTTGAACATGATTAATACTTTAGTCAAGTACAAGAATTTTGCAAATAGAATCCTTGTAAGAGATAAGTTAATGGTAACAGAGCAAAATGGAATTGTATATTATACAGTGGACATTGCATCCATAGTCAAAAAATAGGCATTGAATGTATGTATGGCTGCTACTCAGCTCTCTTTCTCCACTCTACAATCCAGGACCTTAACCAGGGCATGGTGCCACCCACAGTGGGCAGGTTCCCAGCCCAATGAACAGAAACAAAATACTCTTCTCTAGGAATCTGAGGTGACTCTACAGTCTGTTCAACTGAGGTGTCAGCAATCAAATTGATGGTTGATACTAACCATTACCTGCGACATAGTCTGAGATTTATTTCCTGAAGACAAACCTAAACATTTGCCCAGGACTAGATGGCCTGATTATGCTAGTTGATTTGCTGTTGTTCTCTTTATATTTTTTTTTATCTTTTTTGTTATCTTTATCATTTTTATCTTTAAAATGTTGGAATTTTAATTCTAAATGTGGTCATGAGTCTGACAAATACAAATTCGTGTCAGTCTTTTTTGGGTTGTTTAGATCTGTTTTACTCCTTTTAATAATACCTTATAGAATTGCAAATTTCTGAAATGTTTTAGTCTGCTGTATAATATACAATTCTATTTTTTTATGGAGTTGCCTTGAATTCCTTCTATGACAGACTATACCCTTGGTCTGTGATCCTGAATAAACCCTTTGCCCACGGGTTACTTTTATCACAGTATTTGTCAGCCATGGACTATGTATGTCAAAACCATGTAGGTGTGCATGTTAAGTTCTTGAGACAGTGGTACAGTCTTTGGAAATTTCATTTCAATGGTTTCCCTTCACAACAATGGAAACACTAACTAAGGCAATTGGTCTGATACTCACTGATTAGGCTAGGTTACATGGTTAGTTCATAAGAGACACTCATCTATGTCAAATAACCAGCAATGGGATCACATTTGAGCACAACTATATCTGACTTTTCTCTGTGGGTCTACCCCAGGGACAGACCCTCCACGTTAGGGATGGAATCTAGGTTCCCTTTATTTCCATTATAAATAACTATCCCTTATAACCAGTTCTTCAATACTTTAAAGGGAAATCAATAACTAAAAATATTATTTTACAAGGTCACAGTACATAGGATATTGGAGAGGCTGAAAAAAATTGAAAGCTGATGCAACACTGATTAGCCCAAAAATACTCTGATCCAGTCCAGCTCTGGAAAGAGACAGATATTGCAATAGTACGTATATATATATATATATATATATATATATATATATATATATATATACACACACACACACACACACACATGTGTATATATATGTATATACGCATAAGATAAAACAACAGGAAATGTGAGTAGTTGATCTTACAGACTTCTTTAGGCAGTGAGCAACTATTCTGGATGCCTGACTTTCAATAATAGTTATATACTATAGAGGGTCTGAACAGAAGGTTTCAATTCAGTGATATTAAACACTGTGAGGTACCAATGCAAGGACTGAAATCAAGACCGAGTCACTTTTCCAAACAGAGTGATAGTCAGYACCATCTGCACCTCTTAGTTTAACCTTAGACACCCGACAGACAGACACATCTCCCCAGGTCCTCTCCTTTACAACAATGTCTGAATGGCACAGATTTCTCAACCGCAAACAAGAACAGTTGTTAAACACATTGGAACATCGTTTTCTGAAGAAAAGTGTGAGCCCAGCCAAACTGTTGATCATGGAGTAGGATAATAGGGAGAAGAAAGAAAAACTTTGACATGGATGTACTCAAAACACTTGCCTTCTTTGGAAACCAGTGGTGGAATTATTTTCAACACAATAAAGAGCTGAACTAATGATAAGAAGTAGTTGATTCTGGGAAGCAATGGAAAATCAGAAATCCCAGGACACAAGGAGACCTAGTGAGCAGCCAGCAGGAAACAGAACAGAAGTGCTGCTGGGTATTATAAATAAGGCTGCTATGAACATAGTGGAGCATGTATCCTTATTATATGGTGGGGAATCTTCTGGGTATATGCCCAGGAGTGGTATGGCAGGGTCCTC
>BDUI01000018.1:1164412-1186577 GCA_002335545.1 Apodemus speciosus
CCTGCATTTCTTTAAGGGATTTGTTTATGTCTTTTTTGTGTTCCTCCAGCAGCATCATGACCAGTGCTTTTAAGTCCAAGTCTTGTTTTTCTGGTGTGTTGGGGTATCCAGGGCTTGCTGAGGTTGGAAGATTAGGTTCAGATGCTGCCATAATGCCTTGATTTCTGTTATTAACATTCCTACGTGTGCCTTTTGCCATTTGTTTTTCTCTGGAATTAGTTGTTGTGGTTGTTACTGGTTGGTGTTTGAAGCTCTTGTGAGCCTGGCTTTAGTCGCTGCTGTCACAGAGGTTGACCGTGTTCCTGAGGTGGATGCTGGACCATTTAAGGACTGGGCTCTGCTGGGTTGGGTCTGAGACTCCTCGCTGCTTGCTGCTGGGTATGCAGATGGACTCCCACTGTCTCCTCCTGGCCTGCCAAATGCCAGCTCTTAAGAATCAGATCTTTTTTTCCACAGATCTGAGCTCCTCTGTTAGATCTTTATGGTGACCTGGGCTCCTCTGTTAGTTTTCTGTGGTGACCTGGTCAGGCCACCAGCTGCAAGATGGTGGTGGGACTTGGGGCTCAGTATAACCATGGGATTCTCTGCAGGAGTAGAGCTTCCCTGGTTGGACTCCTGGAGCCTAGATGGTGGTGTTCTCAGTTCACAGGGCTCTGTCTGGTTAGCTGTCTGAGGTACCCCAAGGCAAGGTGGCTGCTTCTGCTGTAATCCAGGTACAGCCCACACAGATCGCCAAGTAAGTTGGAGGCCACGCGGGTTGGTGACCGTCCTCAGCTCTGACCTGAGGCAGGATGGTGGCCTTTGCAGGGCCTGCTGCTCTGCTCTTGGTTTGAGTCCCCAGAGATCTTAAACTCGAGGTATCTCGGTTACCCGAGCCAGCTTGGTGCGAGCTGGCAATGGCGAAGATGGTGGCCGCGGGGAGTGCCAGCAGATTTCTTTTTATAATTTTTTTGTTAGATATTTGCTTTATTTAAATTTCAAATGTTATCCCCTTTCCTTGATTACCCTCTAAAAACTCCCATCTCATCCCCCTTCCCTCTGCTCACAAACATCCCCTCCCACTTTCCTATACTCAAAGGATAAAGAGGCTGAGAAAGAAATTAGGGAAATGACACCATTCACAATAGTCAAATAATATAAAATACCTCGGTGTGATTCTAACCAAGCAAGTGAAAGATCTGTATGACAAGAACTTCAAGTCTCTGAAGAAAGAAATTGAAGAAGATTTCAAAATATGGAAAGATCTCCTATGCCCATGGATTGGCAGGGTTAATACAGTAAAAACTGGCCATCTTGCCTATGGCAATCTACAGATTCAATGCAATCCCCATCAAAATTCCAATTCAGTTCTTCATAGAATTAGAAAGAACAATTTCCAAATTTATCTGGAATAACAAAAAAACCCAGAATAGCTGAAACTATTCTCAACAATAAAAGAAACTCTGGTAGAATCACCATCCCTGACCTCAAGCTATACTAAAGAGAAATCATGTTAAAAAGTGCATGGTATTGGTACAACAACAGGTAGGTAGAATAATGGAATAGAACTGAAGACCCAGAAATGAACCCATAGACTATGGTCACTTGATCTTTTACAAAGGAGCTAAAACCATCCAGTGGAAAAAAGAGAGCATATTCACCAATTGCTGCTGGGTCAATTGGCAGTCAACGTGTAGAAGAATGCAAATTGATCCATTCTTATCTCCCTGTACAAAGTTCAAGTTCAAGTGGATCAAGGACCTCCACATAAAACCAGATACACTGAATCTAACCAAAGCAGATTTCTTTTTCTTTCTTTCTTTCTTTCTTTCTTTCTTTCTTTCTTTCTTTCTTTCTTTCTTTCTTTCTTTCTTGGGGGGGCTTTTTTCAAGACAGGGTTTCTCTGTGTATCCCTGGCTGTCCTGGAACTCACTCTGTAGACCTCGAACTCAGAAATCCACCTGCCTCTGCCTCCCAAATGCTGGGATTAAAGGCGTGTGCCACCACTGCCTGGCCCAAAGCAGATTTCTTAAGTCACATGAGTTGGAGACTCCTGCATAACTATGTGTTTTATATGCTTAGTCAACATTTCTGTGCAAAATTGGTATCCCTTGTGTGAAATCTCGAAGTGTCCTTTTTATTAGATATTTGCTTTATTTACATTTCAAATGGTATCCCCTTTCCGAGTTACCCCTCCTAAAACTCCCTTTCCCCTCCTCTTCCTCTGTTCACCTCCACTCCCAATTTCTTGACTTGCATTACCCTATTCTGGAAAATCGAGTCTTCACAGGACCAATGGCCTCTCTTCTCATTGATATCTGAAATGGTCATCTTCTGCTACATATGTAGCTGAAGACATGGATCCCTCCATGTGTACCCTTAGGTTGATGGTTTAGTCCCTGGGAGCTCTGGGGGTACTGGTTGGTACATATTATTGTTCCTCCTATGGGGCTGCAAACCTCTTCAGCCTCTTGGGTCCTTTCTTTAGCTGCTCCATTGGGAACCCTGGGCTCATTCCATTGGTTGGCTGTGAGCCATTGTATTTTCATCCACTTTCCAGGATCAAAGAATCCATATTTTGGTCTCCCTTCTTGAGCTTTATGTGGTCTGTGAGTTGTATCTTGGGTATACTGAGCTTTTAGACTAATATCCACTTATCAGTGAGTGCATACCATGTGTGTTCTTTTGTGCTTGGGTTACCTCACTCAGGATGATATTTTCTAGCCCCATCCATTTGCCTAAGAATTTCATGAATTCATTGTTTTTAATAGCTGAGTAGTATTCCATTGTGTAAATGTACCATATTTTCTATATCCATTCCTCTGTTGAAGGACATTTATAATAGCCAGAAGCTGGGTTCTTTCCAGCTTCTGGCTATTATAAATAAGGCTGCTATGAACATAGTGGAGCCCTTAGTACATGTTGGAACATCTTCTGGGTATAGGCCTATGAGTGGTATAGCTGGGTCCTCAGGTAGTGCTATGTCCAATTTTCTGAGGAAGCACCAAACTGATTTCCAGAGTGGTTTTTACCAGCTTGCAATCCCACCAGTAATGGAGGAGTTTTCCTCTTTCTCCACATCCTCACCAGCATCTGCTGTCCCCTGAATTTTTTATCTTGGCCATTCTGACTGGTATGAGGTGGAATCTAAGGGTTGTTTTGATTTGCATTTTCTTGATTACTAAGGATGTTGAACATTTCTTTAGGTGTTTCTCAGCCATCCAGTATTCCTCAGTTGAAAATTCTTTGTTTAGCTCTGTACCCATTTTTAAAATAGGGTTATTTGGTTTTCTGGAGTCTAACTTCTTAAGTTCTTTATATATTAAATATTAGCCCTCTATCAGATGTAGGATTGGTAAAAATCTTTTCTCAAGCTGTTGGTTGCTGTTTTGTCCTATCAACAGTGTCTTTTGCCTTACAGAAGCTTTGCAATTTTATGAGGTCCCATTTGTCAATTCTTGATCTTAGAGCATAAGCTATTGGTGTCCTATTCAGGAAAATTTGTCTTGTGCCCATGTGCTCCAGGTTCTTCCCCACTTTCTCTTCTATTAGATTCAGTGTATCTGGTTTTATGTGGAGGTCCTTGATCCACTTGCACTTAAGGTTTGTACAGGGAGATAAGAATGGATCAATTTGCATCTTTCTACATGTTGACTGCCTGTTGACTCAGCACTATTTCTTGAAAATGCTGTCTTTTTTCCCCCTGGATGGTTTTAGCTCCTTTGTCAAAGAGCAAGTGATCGTAGGTGTCATCACTAAGGGTCTTAAAGAGATAATGACTAATAATTTCCTCTGGCCAACTGTGTTAAACCTGAAGTTGGCTGAATTAATCACATCAATACAGTGAAATGACTCCCTGTACCATCAGTTCCTGGGTACCACAGATGATTCATAGCTCATGTTAGACCTATAATTTGGCAATAGTGAGGACATTTTTTAGCAGGAAGTTCAATTTAGCTATTTGTTTGGATTTACACACCAAGGGTAAGTTAAGCATGCTGCAAATGTATATAAACATTTGCTTATGTGCTATGTGATTTCGTAAGTTTAAATACTGTTACATCTTGGTGATGTTTTGAGGATATTAATTTCAAAAACTTTAGTTCATGTGTTGGCACTCATGTTGGTAAGACTTTATGGGTGTAGTTTCTGACTTTTCTGGGGGACATAGGCTTAGTAAAGTCTCTGTTCCTCTGACTCATAATTTTTCTCCCTGTCTTTCTGCAAGGATCCTTGAGGCTTAGGTGTAAGGGTTGTGTTGCAGATGTATCTTTTCCAATTGTCCTGTATAACTCTGCATTTTAATTGCTTGAAGTTTTCTGTAATTATCTCAGTCTGTTGCATAAAGTTTCTATGATGGGGCTTGAGGAATGTACTTATCCATAGGTATAAGGAACAATATTTAGAATGTAGTCAGGGATTGCACTGGTTCAATAAAGTTGTAGTTTTAAGTCCTTCTCCAAGGTCCATGAATTCATTATCCAGAGGGTAGTTGGCTAGGTTTCCAATATCAGACACAATTTCCCTCTTGTTGCATAGGTCTTAACTCCAATTGGAAAGTTGTTGGTTATAGCTAAGATATGTGTGCCACTACTGCATTTTGGAGGCTATTTATTGTACAGTACTGACCATTGTGGTTTACAGGCATCACAGCAGGTAGCTATTTGTTGTTTCCCTCCTTTGGTACCTTGCATGGCACATTCTAGTACTATGAAAAATGGTCCTCAGAGAGGAGGAATTCAGGTTAGTTTTAGCTCAGAGGCTTCTGTGTCTTGTGTCTGAAGTAGATGTCTTTAGCAATAGGAAATTACCCCCTGGGAGAACAGTAGAGGGCAATAGCCTCCAATGTTTTGAGATTCACGTTAATGACCCTGACCAATAACTAAAAAGAAGGCTTCTCAAGCCTGGTGTTGGGGGTTATGTTAGATGGTCTTTGGCTTCTGGAGGGAACATTATCAGTCTAGATGTGGAAATTTCACTTAAACTATATGTGTATATTTATACACTGATGTATTATATAGATATTGTTCAGGTAGATTTTCAATAGTATGATTCTTTCTGTCTTTTCCAGATGTCGCTGCTGTTATTTTATCTTGTTCTGTATTTATCTACCTCCTCCTCCCTCTCTAATTAGTGCCCTCTTATTTTACCTTTTGCAAGACATATTTACAATTCCAGTACTCTAGAGACTGAAGCAGTTTCAAGCCAGCTTAGGCTTCATGGCAGGACTGTCCCAAGAACAAAACACAAAAATTGCATTTGTTCTTTAAGTTACAAAAATAACATGAATTTGCATTTAATTGTAAATGATATAATTACTCATATATGCCTGCTATGTGTAACATTTTCTCATCCCAGTGTCTTCAAAGCCTGACTTGGCCCATTCTGCTTCCTGCTCTTGTTTTATATATATATATATACCCATAGCATTAGAGATATAAACACTAATATTTGTTGTTATTGAAATAGAATCATGCTGTATGCTATTTTCTTTTCAGTTAATGGGCATCATTGAAAATTAATAGTTATATAACTACCAGCTTTCTTTTCAATTATTTTTTAGGTCCTTAACTCTTTATATAATACATACATACATACATACATATTGAAATTATAATGCAATTACATCAATTTATCCTTTCCTTTCCCCCACTATAGTCCCTTCCATGAACCTCCTCCTACTCTTTCTCAAATTCATGGCCTGTTTTTAAAAAATTGTTTATGTATATGTATGCATCTATTTATATTCCTAGATATATAAATACAGCCTGTTCTGCTCAGTCCATACAATGTTACTTGTATGTATATTGTCTCCTGGCTGACCACTTGGTATTGGATAAGCATCTAGGGGTCTCTTCTCTGGGGAGGACTATTTCTCTTATTCTCAGCACTTCTTAGTTGCCTGGAGTGCTTTGCTGTATGCTATTTTCTTTTCAGTTAATGGGCATCTTATTGGCCCTTAGTAAGTCTTTTTCAGTTCATTAGGAAGGTTATTGAAATCAATGTCTTTTTTATATGATGAAGCTAATAATGGTCATGATTATGACTTGGCTTGTCTGATTGATGCTAACTTGGAACACTTAACAAGCCAATGATGTTTGGAAATCATTGCAGGAAGTAGGTAAGTCCCTACAGAATGGTATTAGTATTCTCTTCATCAACCCACAACTGTCAATACCATTGACCCTCTAGCCACACAGCTTTTATGATATGTACCATATTTGTTTTTTTTGATCTAGAATTTTTTCATCTTAAATTTCAAAATAGCTTCTAATTCACTTAACTCAAGTATTGTTCCACTTAAAATATCTATTTACACATAATATTATTTGGTTCTAATCTCATTTTATCTACATTTTCTCTGGGCTAATTTAATTTTTCTATACATTATTTTCAAAGCTCAAATGATTTTCCAGACTCCAAGTATATCATTTCTTATCATAACTTATATTCCACAGCTTAATTTAGCCTGCAAACTTATTTTTCATGTGTTTCCTCCAGATAAATAACACAATAAAAAGTTTTAAAAATGAAAATGGAGCTTCTTGGAAGACAAATACTGGTCTGAAAAATGACTTGTATTAATTACCTCTTGCATCCCCAAAGGTATTTCCCAATTCTTGTTTTGATAATAGTAAGGCAAAGAGAGTTCATTATAATGCTAGGTTTGAGTATCCAACCAAGGAGGTCTGTCCAGCAATAGAAATAGAAGCCTTTAGGCAAAGATGCTGGTAATCTATGCAAAGTGTGTGCTTAGAGCATAAAGTTGTGGAGTGGAGATAAGACAGACTTCAGAGATTGGGAGATTTCCCTCCGTGTCCTTGATCTGTCACTGGCCAAGACTTTTGACTTAGATGATCTGCCAGTTTTCTGACCTGTTGTTTCTTCGGTTGCATACTGAAAAAAATGCAAGTAGCTATGCTGTGAGGATGAAATGCAGTGAAGTAGCTTTTGCTATTATAAGTGTTTGGCATTCATAAAATCTTAAACAGTTGCTATGCTTAGCCACATCAAGTTATTGATTTTTAACTCCGTGATTTTTTGTAAAGCAACTATTTTATAACTAATATTCCTGATACCTAATATGTCTAAAACTCTCAATATAAATCTACAGCTCATCTATATTTAACACTTTTAGTTTGCTTATTTTCTTACCATTTTATTGACCCTACTATACACATCTTCCTGTTTTAAAGACACTTTTGATAAAATAGTTCTTTTTTATTAACTTATTTATATTCACTTTCCATCCAGATCGTGGTCCCTTCTCCCTCCTCTCCTCCAACTCCCATCCTTACAGCCCCCGTTAAACCCTCCCCTTCTCCTCAGAGAATGGGAAACCCTCATTAGAAAATTGAAAAATCTCCATGCTTATGGATCTGGGTGATTAACATAGTAAAAGCGCTATCTTACCAAAAGCAATCTACAGATTCAATTAAATCCCTGTCAAAATTCTAACACAATTCTTTACAGACCTTGGAAGAGCAATTCTCAATTTCATATTTAAAAACAAAAACCCAGAATAGCTAAAACAATCCTGTACAATAAAAATCCTGATTTCAAGCTCTACTACAGAGCAATAGTAATAACTATGACATGATATTGGCAAAAACAAAAAACAAACAAACAAAAAAACCCCCCAAAACAACCAACCAAACAACAAAAACCAGACAGGTTGATCAATGGAATCTGTTCAAAGATCCAGAAATAAACCCACACACCTATGCACACTTCATATTTGACAAGGAAGCCAAAGTTATACAGTGGGAAAAAGAAAGCATCTTCAGCAAATGGTGTTGTTTGAACTGGATATCTGAATGTAGAAGAATGCAAACAGACCCGTGTCTGTTACTCTTCACAAAACTCAGGTACAAGTGGATCAAAGACCTCGACATGAAACCAGGTACACTAAATCTATTAGAAGAGAAGTGCCTTGAACATATTGGCACATGAGACAAAAAGTTCTTTTAGAAACATAGTAATTCTAAGTTAGAAATAAGTTAATAGTTACATTTTAAACTACATCATCATAATACCCTGAAAGAATTAAATTATTTCCCACTGAGCCTATTAAGTACAGATTCTTGTAATATTCAAGTACGTTTTCTTATATGACTTATATTTCACATGCAAAATTTACAATGGATTTATATTTAGGTTTGTGTATTCATTTGGAAAAATAACACATCTTAGAAGCCTTTTGAGTCTTTTTCCTCTTCCTCTTATTCATCCTTGTTTGTCTTCCTCCCTTTTCTTCCTCCTCTTTTTTTGTCCTCCTCCTTCCCTTTGTCCTCCCTTCCTTTATATTCCTGTTCCTCCTTCCTCTCCCCCTACATCTGCCCTCCTCCTCCTATTCCTATTTCTGAGGAACAGTAATGAAATCTACTCTTTTAGTACTTCAGACCATCACTCAGGACCCATTGTTTTCTTAAAATTTAAACTGGATTGAATAGTTAGTTTTATTTGTATATGAGGGTGGGAATGCACACACACACACACATGCACACACACACACACACACACACACACACACACACACTTCTTCATTTTGGTCAGATGCAAAGGAACATCTACGTCCACTTTTCAATGAGTTAAGATTCTAGTTATAATGATATAATGAGTTATGAGTTAAGATAAATATTTTTCTGGTACTGTATGTATCATATATAGAGAGTGAAGTGAACAACCTTAGTGAGAGAGAAAAGAGAATCTGGGATTGCTCATCTCAATCTTGTGATCTGGGAAAAAATTTCCAAGCCCAAAGAAAAGAGTGCTTTAAGCTGAGAACAAGAGTATGAACACAGGAGTCAGACGATGAGATGGTGCAGGTGACAATGCACACAATGGTATGTTGAACTGTTTTTTCTGGGAGCCACATTCATGGAGAGGAATTAATGAGGAGCCAGGTGAGAAGCTTAGAATTCCGCCTGTGTCCTTTGAGCCACCGCCCTACCTGCATTCAAGGTTAATGAATTCCTATTCAGCATTCCAATATTAATATTGAATATCAATTGGGACTCTATTGTCCTGAGAGAGATTCTATGAGGCACTGGATGAAAGAAGTAGCTTTTTCATTAAAGGAGAAGGTGGGTATGTTTGTAGACATGACATAGTTTTTATGTAGTATACAATTTGCCTGAAACACCTGAATCTCAGCTGGACTGGCCACATGGAGCTGAGACTTATCACTTCAGTCAAGTTCTGTCTTGTGAAACTGTGTCCAAGAGAAAAGTAACCAGGACTGTTGGCTCTCTCCCTCCCTCTTTGTTTCCATCTCTAAACTGGCATTGTAAAAAGGCATCTCATTTTCATGCCAGCATCTCTGAGAATGAAGCCAGAAATACTGAAAACACAAGTTTATGTTTTTTTTTCTTGATCCTTCCTAATAAAAGACATGTTTAACTAGGTTAGTGCTTTTCTTGGCTTTCTAATTATAGTACATCTTCATTTTCAGCATGAACAGCTTACATTTTCATTTCCTGAATTATCTGAGCTCAAAAAATAAAGCAGAGTTGTGCAGTTCAACCCGATTCTCAAAACTTTGTATGGACACTCTGGCTTACAGAATGAAGAAAGCAGAGGTTTAGGTCTGTGTGAACATTAGCAACTTTTATAATGTCTCAAATCCAGAGTATGAAGAGTTTATTACAAGAAACAATTATTTCTCTCTATTTCTTGAATAGAGGGAAGTTTGAACATGCATACAAAATAAAAACTAAAAGTTTAAACTTATATTCCATCCTCTAACCACCCAGCAGACCCAGATTGTCTTTGAAAAAAAATTATCAGCCGTTCTGCTTTAATTTACCAAGCAATGCTACCTCATTTTTTTTAACCCGGATTGTTTGTTGTTCTCAACATTGACATTTCTCATCCAGAAAGCAGAATAATTGGCAGTCTTAGAGACAGAAATTCATGTAATGTATTGCATTCAAAGACTGTTCTAACTAAAGATTTATAGGTGAGTTTCTTAGGGATTCCCAAAGCAATCCAGTTTCCTCAGTAAATTTTGCTTAGAATTTTTAGGAAGAACAGAGAAGGAACAGGCACTTAACATCTGTGGATTCCTATAAGCAGGTCTTCTGTATAAACAGATAGCCCCCATTTTAAAAAATTGGAAATTTTCTTTATTTACTTTTCAAATGTTTTCCTCTTTCCAGTTGTCCTCTTTGGAAACCGTCTATCCCATTCCCCCTTTCCCTGCCTCTATGAGGGTGATCCCCCATCCATCCACCCTCTCCATTCTTCCCATCTGGGTATTCCCCTACACTGGGCCATCAAGCACCCTCAGGCTCAAGGCTCTATATTCCCACAGATGTCCAAGAAAGCCATCCTCTGCCACATATGCAACCAGAGCCATGGGTACCTACATTTTTATTATGGATTTATGCAGCATGAATATCTTTCACCAGATATGGTTTAGATTCCCCTTGGACTCAAGTGCTATAGTACTACACAAGACTACCAGTGTTAATGACCATATATGGTAGAGTTTTGGCTTTATTTAAGGAAATGATTGTTGTGCTTCTTTGTCACAGATATTTTTGAAATACTTAACATATTCTGGACTGTCTTACAATAATTATTTAAATGCTGCAACATCAAAAAGTCCACAGACTTAAGAATATTTAATACATGGTGATGCACATTGAATATGGTTTCTATCACCTGCTCTCTTCTGAACATCACTATATACATCTAAACTTCCATGGTTTTGAATAATTCTGATCTGTTCTTATAATCAATATTTTTTCAATTTTTTTATTGAATAGAATCTTCATTTACATTTCAAATGGTAAAACCTTTCCAGGTTTTCTCCCTCCCTCAAAAGCCCCCAACACCACCTCTCACCCCCTGCCTTCAAGTATATGCCCCTCCACCTGACCCATTCCTACCTCCCTCAATCCCTCAGTTTCCCTTTGTTGGGGCATCTATTGAGCCTTCACCTGACTAAGGACAACTCTTCCCACTGATGCCTGAAAAGGCATTCCTCTGCCACATTTTTGGCTGGAATCATGTGTACCCCTTGGTTGGTGGTTTAGTTCCTGGGAGTCCTGGGGCGTGTTGGTGGTCAACATCATTCTTTTTCCCATGGGGCTGTAAACCCCTTCAGCTCCTCTGCAGCACCCTCCAACTCCTCCTCTGGGGACCCCATGCCCAGACCAATGGTTGGCTGCTAGCATCTGCCTCTGTATGTGTAAGGCTCTGGCAGGTCTCCTCCAGAGACAACCATGGCATGCTCCTTTTGGTATGCACTTCTTGTTGTGCATGGTAGTGTCGAAGTTTGGTGACTGTTTATAGGATGAATCCCCAGGTAGGGCAGTCTCTTGGTGGCCTTTACTTCAGTCTCTGCTCCACACTTTGCTTCCTTTATTGCTCTTGTATTTTGTTCCCTTTCTCAGAGGAACCCAAGCACCCCCACTTCAGTCCTCTTTCTTCTTGAGCTTCCTGTGTCTGTGAATTGTAACTTGTTAATTTTGAGTTTTTGGGCTAGCATCCACTTATCAGTGCATACCATGTGCATTCTTTTGTGATTGGGTTACCTCGCTCAGGATGACACTTTCTAGTTCCATCCATTTGCCTAAGAATTTCATGAATTCATTATTGTTTTTAATAGCTGACTAATATTCCATTGTGTATGTATGTATGTATGTATGTGTATATATATACACATACACACACACCATATATATATATACCAGTTTCTGTATCCATTCCTCTGTTGAAGGACATCTGGGTTCCTTTCAGTTTCTGGCTATTATGAATAAGGCAGCTGTGAACATAATGGAGCATGTGTCCTTATTACATGTAGGAGCATCTTCTGGGTATACCCAGGAGTGGTATAGCTGGGTCCTTAGGTAGTTCTATGTATAATTTTCTGAGGAATTACCAAACTAATTTCTAGAGTGGTTTTACTAGTTTGCAATCCCACCAACAATGGAGAAGTGTTCCTTTTTTCCCACATCCTCTCCAGCATCTGCTGTCCCCTGAGTTTTTCATCTTAGCCATTCTGACTGGTGTGAGGTGGAATCTCAGTGTTGTTTTAATTTGTATTTCCTTGATAACTAAGGATGCTGAATATTTCTTTAGGTGCTTTAGAGCCATTTGAGTTTCCTCAGTTGAGAATTCCCTGTTTAGCTCTGTACCCCATTTTAATAGGGTTATTTGACTCTCTTGAGTCTTAACTTCTTGAGTTCTTTGTATACCTTGGATATTAGCCCTCTATCAGATGTAGGATTGGTAAAGATCTTTTCCCAATTTGTTGGTTGCCGTTTTGTCCTATCAAGTGTGTCCTTTACCTTACAGAAGCTTTGCGGTTTCGTGAGGTATGATTCTTATTCTTAGAGCATAAGCCATTGGTGTTCTGTTCAGGAACTTTGTCCCTGTGCCCACGTGTTCAAGATTCTTCCCCACTTTCAGCTCTATAAGTTTCAGTGTGTCTGGTTTTATGTGTAGGTCTTTGATCCACTTGTATTTGAGCTTTGTGCAAGGAGATAAGAATGGGTAGATTTGCATTTTTTTGCATGCTGACCTCCAGTTGATCCAGCACCATTTGTTAAAAATGCTGTCTTTTTTCCACTGGATGTTTTTAATTCCTTTGTCAAATATCAAGTGACCATACATGTGTGGGTTCTTTTCTGGGCCTTCAATATTATTCCATTGATCTTCCTGCCTGTCTCCATACCAATACCAAATAGTTTTTTTTTTTTTTTATCACTTTTTCTCTGTAGTAGAGCTTGAGGTCAGGGATGGTGATTCTCTCAGGAGATCTTCTGTTGTGGAGAATAGTTTTTGCTATCCTGGGTTTTTTGTTATTCCAGATGAATTTGAGAATTGCTCTTTATTGCATTGAATCTGTAGATTGCTTTTGGAAAGATGGCCATTTTTACTATATTGATCCTGCCAATCCATGAACATGGGAGATCTTTCCATCTTCTGAGACCTTCTTTGATGTCTTTCTTCAGAGGCTTGAAGTTTTTGTCATACAGATCTTTCACTTGCTTCATTAGGGTCATCCCAAGGTATGAAATATTATTTGGGACTATTGTGAAGGGTATCATTTCCCTAATTTCTTTCTAAGTTTGTTTATCCTTTGAGTAGAGTAAGGCTACTGATATGCTTGAGTTAATTTTATATCCAGCCACTTTGCTGAAGTTGCTTAGCAGGTTTAGGAGTTCTCTGGTAGAAGTTTTGGGGTCACTTAAGTATACTATCATATCATCTGCAAATAGTGATATTTTGACTTCTTCCTTTGCAATTTGTATACCTTTGACCACCTTTTGTTGTGTGATTTCTCTGGCTAGGATTTCAAGTACTATATTGAATAGATAGGAGGAGAGTGGGCAGCCTTGTCTGGTCCCCAATTTTAGTGGGATTGTTTCAAATTTCTCTCTGTTTAATTTGATGTTGGTTACTGGTTTGCAGTATATTGCTTTCATTATGTTTAGGCATGGGCCTTGGATTCCAGATCTCTCCAAGACTTTTATCATGAAGGGATACTGGATTTTGTCAAAAGCCTTTTCAGCATCTAATGAAATGATCATGTGTGTTTTTTCCCCGGAGCTTGTGTGTGCAGTGGATTACATTGATAGATTTCCGTATATTGTACTATCCCTGCATTCATGGGATGAAGCCTACCTGATTGTGGTGAATTATAGTTTTGATGCATTCTTGGATTTGGTTGGCCAGAATTTTGTTCAGTATTTTTGCATCGATGTTCATAAGGGAGATTGGTTTGAAGTTCTCCTTCCTTGTTTGGTGTTTGTTTGGTTTAGATATAAGCCTTATTGTGGCTTCCAAGAATGAGTTGGGTAGTATTTCTTTAGTTTCTATTTCATGGAATAGTTTGAAGAGTATTGGTATTCTTGAAGATATAATAGAATTCCCAGCTAAACCCATCTGGTCCTGGGCTTTTTTTTTGATGGGAGACTATTAACGACTACTTCTATTTCCTCAGGACTTATGGGACTATTTAGATGGTTTATCTGATCCTGTTTTAACATTGGCACCTGGTATGAATCTAGAAAGTTGTCCATTTCATCCAGATTTTCAATATTTGATGAGTATAAACTAGCCCTCTATTTTGGCTAAGGGTTTATCTATCTTGTTGATTTTCTCAAAGAACCAGCTCCTGGTTTTATTCATTCTTTGTATAGTTCTTTTTGTTTCTATTAGGTTGATTTCGGCCCTGAGTTTGATTATTTCCTGCTGTCCACTCTTGTGTGTATTTGCTTCTTTTTGTTCTAGAGCTTTAAAGTGCACTGTCATGTTGTTAGTGTAACAACACTAACTACATGTCTCTCCATTTTCTTTTTGGAGGCACTCAGAGCTGTGAGTTTTCCTCTTAGCATTGCTTTCATTGTGTCCCATAAGTTTTGATATGATGTGCCTTCATTTTCATTAAATTCTAAAATGTCTTTAATTTCTTTCTTTATTTCTTCCTTGACCAAGTTTTCATTGAGAAGAGCATTGTTCAATGTCCACATGTATGTGTTTTTCCATTGTTTTTATTTGAACTTAATACCAGCGTTAGGCCGTGATGCTCTGCTAAGGTACATGGAATAATTTAAATATTTCTGTATCTGTTGAGGCCTGTTTTGTGACCAATTCTATGGTCAGTTTTGGAGTAGGTACCATGAGCAGCTAAGAAGAAGTTATATTCTTTTGCTTTAGGGTGGAATGTTCTATAAATATCTGTTAGATCCATTTGGTCTATAATTTCAGTAGTTTCACCATGTCTCTGTTTAGTTTGTGTTTCCAAGATTTATCCATTGTTGAGAGTGGGATGTCAAAATCTCCTACTATCATTGTGTGGGGTGCAATGTGTGCTTTGAGCTTTAGTAAGGTTTCTTTTATGAATGTGGTTGCCCTTGCATTCAGAGCATAGATGTTCAGAATTGAGAGTTCATCTTGGTAGACTTTTCCTTTGATGAGTATGAAGTGTTCTTCCTTATCCTTTTTGACCACTTTTGGTTGAAAGTCAATTTTATGTGATATAAGAATGGCAACTCCAGCTTTTTTTTGGTGGCCATTTGCTTAGAAAATTGTTTTTCCAACCTTTGATTCTGACATAGTGACTGCCTTTGTCACTGAAGTGGGTTTCTTGTATGCAGCAAAACATTGGGTCCTGTTTATCTATCTAGTCTGTTAGTCTATGTCTTTTTATAGGGGAATTGAGACTATTGATATTAAGAGATATTAAGGAAAAGTGATTGTTACTTACTGTTAGCTTCTTAGTTAAAGGTGAAATTCTGTTTGTGTAGCTATCTTCTGTTGGGTCTGTTGAAAGATTACTTTATTGCTTTTTCTAGGGTGTGGTTTCCTGCCTTGTATTGGTATTTTCCACCCATTATCCTTTGTAGAGCTGGATTTGTGGATAGATATTCTGTAAATTTGCTTTTGTCATGGAATGTCATGTTATCTCTTTCTATGGTAATTGAAAGTTTTGCTGGGTATAGTAGTCTGGGCTGACATTTATGTTCTCTTTTGGTCTGTATGATATCTGCCCAGGATCTTCTGGTTTTCATACTCTCTGGTGAGAAGTCTGGTGTAATTCTGATAGGTCTGCCTTTATATGTTACTTGACCTTTTTCCCTTACGGCTTTTAATATTCTTTCTTTGTTTAGTGTATTTGGTGTTTTGATTATTATGTGACAGGAACAATTCCTGCTCTGGTGCAGTCTGTTTGTAGTTCTGTAGACTTCTTGTATGTTCATGGGCATCTTTTTCTTTAGATTAGGGAAGTTTTCTTCTATAATTTTCTTGAAGATATTTACTGGTCCTTTAAGCTGGGAATCTTTACTCTCTTCTATACCTATAATCCTTAGGTTTGGTCTTCTCATTTTGTCCTGGATTTTCTAGATGTTTTGGGTTACAAGCTTTTTGCATTTTGCATTTTCTTTGACTGTTGAGTCAGTGTTTTATATGGAATCTTCAGCATCTGAGATCCTTTCTTCTATCTCTTGAATTCTGTTGTTGATCCTTGCATCTATGACTCCTGAATTCTTTCCAAGGTTTTTTATCTGCAGAGACATCTCACTTTCCAATTTCTTTATTGTTTCTACTTCCATTTTTAGATCCTGGATAGTTTTGTTTAGTTCTTTCACTTGTTTGTTTTTTCCTGAAATTCTTTAAGGATTTTTTGTGTTTCCTCTTTAAGGGCTTCTACCTGTTGACCCATGTTCTCCTATGTTTCTTTTAGGGGTTTTTGTGATTCCTTTTTAAGGGATTCTTCATGTAAACCCATGTTCTCCCTTAATTCTCTATGGGATTTTTGTGTTGCCTCTTTAAGGAGTTCTACCTGTTGACCCATGTTCTCCTGTATTTCTTTAAGGGATTTTTGTGTTTCCTGTTTAAGTGCTTCTACCTATTGTCCCATATCCTCATGTAATTCTTTAAGGAATTTTTGTGTTTCCTCTTTAAGTGCTTGTACCTGTTGACCCATGTTCTCCTGTATTTCTTTAAGGTAGTTATTTATGTCCTTCTTGAAGTCCTCCATCAGCGTCATGAGATGTGAAAAAAGCTCTTGCTTTTCTGATGTAATGGAGTATCCAGGATTTGCTGTTGTGGGAGAACTGGGCTCTGATGGTACCATGTTGCCTTGTTTTCTGTTGGTAATGATCTCGTGTTTGCCTTTGGCCTTCTAGTTATCCCAGGTGTTAGCTTGTATTGCTGTCTCTGATAGACTTCTCTTTCCTGCAGGCCTGTGTATCTATACTCCTGGGATTCCTATTTCTCATTTGCCCTAAATACAGCTGTTTCTCCTGGAAGTGTCAAGAGATGGGGTCTTCCCTGTTGCAGACTTGGCAAGGGTTGAATGCTCTGCAGGCTGCTGGTTCACAAATGCCCTGCTGCTGCCTGTTTGAATGCCCTGCGGCTGCTGGTTTTCTAGAAAGTATCAGGAAGTGGGCTCTTCCTTGTGGCAGAAGTGGCATGGGTCTACCACATCAGAAGGAATGCACAGTAGTGGGGAGAGAAGGGAGAATATATTTTTGACCCACACTTATACTCACCACATTTTGTCTCATAGGAATAATTCAAAGGATACCTACAGTCGGTGGAAGCCCTGGAGGGTGGTTGTCTTTACCACTATAAACTTTGAAAGCACTCTAGTTGTCTTTCAGCTAGATTGGCAGTCCTACCCTGAATTATCCTGCTCCAGGAAAAGAATCAAAGTCCAGAAGCTGAATCTATTCAATAAAACTGCATTTCATATGATGTAGAGGATGTGCCATTTCAAAAGTGCCTCTGAGTCATTGGTGATAGAACAGATACTTTTTAATTTTTTTAGTAAAAACAAATCCATGTTGCCTATGCCCAGTTTTCTACTTTTAAAACATAACCCAAAATGACATTTTATTAGTGAAAAATCTTATTTTGAGCTACACTGATTTTCTGTTGTCTACTGACTTTGCATATCTACCATATTATCTTTTCAAGGTGTGTGTTCAAATTTATGTCAATCCAAAATTTATAGTTTCTTTGTATTTCCCTAATTCTTGGAATTCTGGGAATTTAGCATTGGTCTCATTTGTTGCCCCTGTAAAGTACTTTTGGAACAAATTTGTCTAAAAAGAAAACAATGTCAACCTTTTTCAAGTTGACTTCTGAAAAGTAAAGAATTCTGGCCCAAAGACAAAACCTACAGTGACAACAGAATGACCAGCAGCAGTTGGTGGTTTAGGAGAAACAAGGAGGATGGTAATGAATAGCTGGAGGCTAGTAGGGTTTTAGAATTATGAAGCCTTGTTCTACATTACTATGGTGACAGCTACATTTTGTTACACATTCTTCAAAATGTATGGAATACTCAGTGCCAAGTGTCGATGTAAGCTGTAAATAAAAGGGGAAACTGGAGAGGGTATATAAAATGTTTATGTATGTCTCTCTGATATTCCTGAGTTATCACTTACTAAAACCTATATTCCATCTTAGATGTACTGGATCCAGAACTACCATCCTCTCATGCTGAGTTCCCCACAACCTACATGATGGTTACATCTGGCACCTCTCAGATATGCCATCTAATCCTTTAGCACATATCTTTACACTCATTTGTGACAATGGCAGTTTCCCACAGGTTTTGTTGAAATTTTCTATATACTAAAAACCACAGACATATCAATGTATTTATTTAAAAAACAATTTTGACTGGGACTGGAGAGACAGCTCAGCAGTTAAGAGCACTGACTGCTCTTCCAGAGGTCCTGAGTTCAATTCCCAGCAACTACATGGTGGCTCACAGCCATCTGTAAAGAAATCTAACACCTTCTTCTGGTGTGTCTGAAGACAGTTACAGTGTACTCATAAAAGTAAATAAATAAATAAATCTTTAAAAAAATAAATTTTGACATATATTTCAGAAATATTAGATAGGAAGATCTTTACTAAGATTTTAGTTAGTTGACCCCCATCAGAAAAGGCCTTGGGACTCACAAATAAATTCAGTTAAGTTGTAGTACAATAAATCAACATACCAGCAAGGAGCTTGCCAAGAAGAAATTTTAAAATATTCAGAAATCAATATATCTGAAGATGTAAAAGATCTCTACAATTAAATCATGAAACACTGGTTAAAATGATAGGCAACACATGGCAAATGAAAAGACATCCTATGTTCATGGATTTGTAGAACTAATTTTAGAATATTTTTGAAATGGCCATACTACCCATAGCAATCTCATCAATATACTAATGACTTCTCAGAAATAATCTTTTAAAATCTTAACATTCATATGGAACCACAAAACATTCGTTAAAGTCAAATGGATCCTAAGTATAATAATAATACTAAATAAATAAAACTAAGGACCTCACATTACCCATCTTTTTTTTCATTTTCTATATTCTTTGTTTACATTCCAAATGATTTTCCCTTTCCTGGTTCCCCCCTCCCCATAAGTCCCACAAGCTCTCTTCCCTCTACCTGTTCCCCAACCAACCCCCTCCCACTTCTCTGTCCTGGTAATCCCCTACAATGCTGCATCAAGTCTTTCCAGGACCAGGGCCCTCTCCTTCCTTCTTCTTCGGAATCATTTGTATGTGAGTTGTGTCTTGGGTATTCAGAGCTTCTGGGCTAATATACAATTGTCAGTGACTGCATTCTATGTGTGTTCTTTTGTGAATGAGTTACCTCACTTAGGATGATATTTTCCAGTTCCAACCATTTGCCTAAGAATTTCATGAATTCACTGTTTTTAATTGCTGAGTAGTATTCCATTGTGTAAATATACCATGTTTTCTGTATCCATTCCTCCATTGAGGGACATCTGGGTTCCTTCCAGCTTCTGGCTATTAAAAATAAGGCTGCTATGAACATAGTGGAGCATCTGTCCTTATTGCATGCTGGGGAATCCTCTGGGTATATGCCCAGGAGTGGTATAGCAGGGTCCTCTGCAGGGCAAACAGCTCAGGACAGGGCTGGCACACAGACAGCCCGCAGAGCTGCCCAGGCCCTGGGCATAGGCAGAAGCCTAGCAAGCTGCATCCCAAGCGATGTTAGACTCAAGATATCACTGTGTACCTGGCGATGCCCGGTCTGTCTGGGAGCCAAGATGGCAGATACCTCTTCCCCATAATACCCATCTTTAAAACATTCTAAAAAGCATTGCTAGTGATGATGCCTGAGACTGGCCTCCTGTTCATGCACACACACACACACACACACACACACACACACACACACACACAAACACACAAACACACGCCTCATATATTAATACACCTGAAACAGCTCAATGGCTTGGCCACTTCCAAACCTCCACATGTCTGTCTCTCTGATATTCCTGAGTTATCACTTACTAAAATCTATATTTCATCTTGGCTGCACTGGATCCAGACCTGCGGTCCTCTCAGGCTGAGCTCCCCAGCACCTACATGATGGTTATATCTGGCACCTCTCAGATATGGCACCTACTCCTTTCCTGTCATGGTAGCTATCTTTCTTCCTGCTCCTTCCTCAGTGCCTTGTCAGGGAATCCTAAAGTCCTTTCTCTGTCTCCCTGCCCAGTCATTGGCTGCCAGCAAATTTATTAACCAATCAAAACCAATTGGAGACAGGGTCCCATAGTGTCTTATTTGTGAACATGCAAATTCTCATGCAAATTTGGTGACCAACTTAACATAATACATGCAGCATTAGATATAATCCACAACACCCAGTTGACCAGAGACCAGCATAAGAATACAATCAACAGTAGCCAGAGCGATATGGCTACCAATGCCCAGTGATACAACCAATGTTAACATAGCTGAAGTCCAAGAAAATAATCTTAAACACAATCTTATGTAGATGATAGTGGCCTTAAAAATGAAATGAATAACTCCCTTAAAGAAATACAGAAAAATACAATCAAACATGTGAGGGAATTAATAAAACTATTTAATGCCTGAAAACCGAGATAGAAGCAATAAAGAAAACATAAACTTAGGGAATACTGAAGATGGAAAACCTAGGGAAGAGAAAAGTAACTACAGATGCAAGCATCACCAACAGAATAAAAAGATAAGAGAATCTACACCTGAGGGTGTACAAGATATGATCGAAGAAATTGATCCATCAGTCAAAGAAAATGTTAAATCTAAAAAGTTCCTGACAAAAATCATTCAGGAAATCTGGGATACTAGGGAAGGACCAAGAAAGAAGATTCCCTCAAAGGTCTAAAGAAGTATTTTCAACAAAATCATAGAAGGAAATTACCCTCAACCTAAAGAAAGATGTGCCTATGAATGTACAAGCAGCTTGCAGAACAGCAAATAGATGAGATCAGAAAAGAACCCTATCCCAACCATATAATAATTAAACAAGAAATGTACAGAGAAAAAAAGAATATCAAGAGCTACAAGAAAAAAGGCCAAGTAACATATAAAGGCAGACCTATCAGAATTACACCTTATTTTTCAATGGAGACTATAAAAGTCAAAAAGACCTGGAAAGAAACACTGCAGACCCTAAGAGATGGGAGATGTCAGTACAGACTACTACACCAAGCAAAACTTTTAATTACTGCAGATGAATAAAACAAGATACTTCACGAAAAAACCAAATTTAAACAGTATCTATCTATAAATACAGCCATACAAAGAATATCAGAAGGAAAGCTCCAACACAAGGACATTAGGTATACTCAAGAAAACACAAGAAATAAATAACTTCACACTAACAAAACCAAAGAAAAGAAACATACACACACACACAGACACACACAGACACACACACACACACACCATATAACACATAAGCACACATAACACATACACATATATACTACCACTGTATCACCATCAAAACAACAGAAATTAATGTTGATTGCTCATTAATATTTCTCAGCATCAGCAGACTCAATTCCCCAATAAAAAGGCACAGTCTAACATAATGGATTGGGCTAACAGGATCCTTTCTTCTGGTGCATACAAGAAACACACCTCTGCATCAAAGATAAACATCACCCTAAAGGAAAAGGCCTTTCAACCAAAAGAAAGTTTATACTCATCAAAGAAAAAAAAATTACAAAGATAATGTGTCAATCCTGAATATTGATGCCCCAGGTGCAACGGCACCCACATTCATAAAAGAAACATTACTAAAAATTAAATCACAAATGGAACCCCATAAATAAATAATGGGAGCCTTCAACACCACATACTCACCAGTGGATAGGTCATCTAAAAATCCAGACAATTAACAAATGTTATGAATCAAATGGGTCTAATATATCTACAGACATTTCACTCAAATGTAAAAGAATTTACCTTTTTCTCAACAACTCACAGAACCTTCTTCAAAATTGACCATACATTCAATCATAAATCAAGTCTCAATAGACACAAGGAAACTGAAACAACCCTCTGAATCTTATCAAACCACCATGAATTAAAGCTGCACTTCAACAACAGCAGAAACCTAAAACCCATGGAAACAGAACAACTCTTTACTCAATGACCATGGGATCAAGGAAGAAATATAGAAATAAACTGAAACTTTCTAGAACTGAATGAAAATGAATGCAGAACATATCCAAACATTTGGGACACGATGAAACACTGGTAAAATTAAAATTTATAGCACTAAGTGCCTTTATAAAGAAAATTTTTTTCTTTTTTTTATTGGATATATTCTTTATTTACATTTCATTTCCCTTTTTCCTGGTTTCCCCGCCCCCCAATGTCCCATATGTCTTTTTACCTC
>BDUI01000018.1:1198416-1220150 GCA_002335545.1 Apodemus speciosus
ATAAGCTATTGGTGTTCTGTTCAGGAACTTTCCCCCTGTGCCAATGTCCTCCAGGGTCTTCCCTACTTGTACTGTTTTGCTATTCTCCTTTTTCCTTTACACAGAAGAGCAGGTCAACCTGTCTCCAGGCAAATAGTCTTGTAGAATATTTGTGACAAACATGTATCTGAAATGAGAGAAGGGCTACATACCTCCAGGAAGCTTCTCAGTAAGCTTCAGCAAGAAATAACAATATATACATACAATATATTTCATCTGGTGTCTTCAGAGTATGCTCCCTTAGATCTAAATCTAGGAGTGTGGTAGCTGGATCACATGGTGATAGCATTTTCAATGTTTTATGAATGTCTGTATTGGTATTCATAATGGCTGCACAAGTGCACTATCTCCCAAGCAATGTATAAAGGTTCCTTTATGGATGCATCCCCTCTAGCACTTAAAATTAATTTTTTTCTTGTTAATAGCAATTTTGACTGGAGTGAGAAGAAATATCATATCTCTTTAATGTGCATTTGATTTGAAAAACTTCATGTGCTTATTGGCCATTTGCAATTTTCTTTTGAGATCAGTTCCCTAATTTATTTGCCTTTCGTATATTTGATATTTACTCTTGAGTTATTATATATTTTATATATTAGTCCCTTTTAGAAGGACATTTGGCAAAGGCTGTTTCCCCTTATGCAGACTTCTCATTCTGCTGTGCTGTTTTTTTTTATAGTCAAGTGATCTAATTTTCAATGTCATAGAGGCTTATTTGCCTTGGTAGTAAATTTGTTTTCATTGGCATGTGGTGTGTTTATTCATCAGAACACAATTGGAATAAAGTGTTATGATACTTTCTTTAGTATTACGTGTAGTGAGTACAATTGCTTTGATTAGCCGGGGACTTCAGTGTTTCCACATTTATTTTAATATTAACATTTTTTTTCTAAAATGTCATTGACCTGGTGATGAGGACTACATTGCAGCTGTAAAGTGCTTCTAGTAATTTAGCCATTCTACAACCTTGTTCCTGTAAATCCATGAAGCATGCATGAAAGATCTTCCCAGTCTCTAGTGTCTTCAATTTCTTTTTCCAGATTTTTCACTGTTGGGATTTTTTATGTCTTTGGCTATGTTTATTGTAGGATATTTTTGAATCTATCATGAATTAGATGCTTTTCTGATCTTTCTTAGAAAGTTCATTATTGATGTATAGGAAAGCCACAAACTTTTATGTGTTGATTTTTGTATCCTGAGGCTTTGGTGAAAGTATTTATTAGATCTAGGAGTTTGTGGTGGGGTATTTATGGTGTTTTAGGTAGAAAAATATATCATCGGAAGATAGAGATAATTGGCCTTTTTTCTGCCTTCTTTCTTTCTTTTGTCATTTTGGTCTCACTTAGACTTCAAGGAGTCTGGTGAGTAAGAATGGAGACAGTAGATAATATTATCTCATATCTGTTTTCAAAGGAAATCCTTTGCTGTCCCCCATTTAGTAAAATGCTGAGTATAGATTTGTCAAATATAATCTTTTTTATGTTGAGGTATATTCTCTCTAAATTTTTAAGGGTTTTTATAATGAATTGTTGTTGAACTTTGTCAAAGGCTTTTTGTTTCCTTACTTCTATTGAAAAGATGTGACTTCTATTGCAAAGACAAAATTGACTTGATCTTACGCACAGCTATTTAATGTTATTGAGTTTGTTTTACAAGTTTTTTTATTAAGAATTTTGCATTTAGTGCATCAAGTTCATTAAGGATCTGATGAAATTTCCCAATAAATAATCTAGGGGTTTTCATTGTTAGAAGACTATTACTGTGTCAGCCCTGTCGCTTGTTATAGATCTGCTTAAGTTACTTATATCTTTTTGATTTAATTTGATGGGCCATAAATGTTTAGAAATTTATCTGTTGTCTCTAGATTTTACATTTTTGAAATACAATAATCTTTTGTATTTCATTAGTATCTGTTGTAATGTCCCTGTTTTGTATTAAAATTTATAAATTCTAATTATCTCTTTCTTGAACTTAGTTTGGTTAAGCTTTTTAATTAATTAATTCACTTATTATCCTGGGCACAGACCCCTTCTCTCCTCTCCTTCCTCCATTACCTTTACAAATTCCTCCCCATTATCCCCTACCCTTCTCCTCAGAGAGGAATGAAGCCTTTCTTGGACATAACATCACCCTTGGACATCAAGTCAAAGCAGGACTAAGTACATCCTCTCCCAATGAGGTCCAACCAGGCAGCCCTCCTAGTGGAAGGTGATCCAATGGCAGACAACAAAGTCAGAAACAGCCACTGCTCCAATTGTTATGGCACCCACATGAAGACCAAACTATAGATCTGCAACAAATTGTTGAGGACCTAGGTCCATGTCATGCATGCTCTTTGGTTGGTTATTCATTCTCTGTGAGCCTCCATTGGCCCAGATTAGTTGACTCTGTAGGTTTTTTGTTTTATCTTTGATTCTTCTTGCTCTCAATTCTTTCCCCCACTCTTTGCATCTGCTGCTGGATGAAGACTCTCAGAATATGTTTATGCTAGGCTCCTGTCTACAAGCATAGCAGAGTATCATTAATAGTGTCAGGGGTTGGATCTCTCAAGTTGGGCCAGTCATTGGTTAACCATTCCCTCAATCTTTGCTCCCTCTTTGTCCCTGCACATTTTGTACACAGGACAAGGGCTGAAGGATTTATGGATGAGTTGATGTCCCCCCCGTCCACTGAAAGTCCTGTCTGGCAACAGGAAGTGGCCACTTCAATCTCCATATCCTCTGCTGCTAGGAGTCTTAACTAGAGTTACCCCTATAGACTCCTAGGAGCCTCCCCAGTCCCAAGTCTCTAGCTAGTCCTAGAGATGCCCCTACTGATTTTGGTTCTCTCTCCCAATGCTCTTCCACCCCAGTCTCTCAACACCTGATCCCCATCCCTGGTCCCTTCTTCTTCCCCTCTCCCACCTAGTATCCTCCATCTGTCTACCTCCAGTGTCTATTTTATTTCCCACTCTGAGTTAGATTCAAGCCTCCTCCCTTGGGTCCTCCTTATTACATAGTTTCTTTGGATTTGTAGATTATACACTAGATATCCTGTGCTTTATGACTGAGTACATACCATGTCTCTCTTTCTGGGTCTGGATTACTTCAGTCAGGATATTTTCTTTTTCCATCCATTTGTCTGAAAGTTCCATGAAATCTTTGTTTTTAATAGCAGAACATTCCATTGCATAGATGTACCACATTTTCTTTATCTATTCTTCTGTTAAAGGATATCTAGGTTTTTTCCAGTTTCTGGGTATTATAAATAATGCTGGGATGAACATAGTAGGGCATCTTTTGGGTATATACCCAGGAGTGGTATAGCTGGGTCTTAAGGTAGAACTATTCCCAATTTTCTGAGAAGCATCCAAATTGATTTCCAAAGTGTACAAGTTCGGTCCCTCATCAGCAATGGAGGATTGTGCCCCTTGTTCCACATCCTTACCAGCATATTGTATCCCTTGAATTTTCAGTCTTGGCCATTCTGATAGGTGTAAGATGGAATCTCAGTCATTTTGATTTGCATTTTCCTGATGACTAAGGATGTTGAACATTTCTTTCAGGGCTTCTTGGCCATTAGAGATTCCTCTGTTGTTTAAATCTTTATCCCATTTTTAATTGGCTTATTTGGTTTGTTGGTATCTAACTTCTTGAGTTCTTTACATATTTTGGATATTAGCTAGTAGGTTATTTCTCTACCAGTGAAAGGAGCTGGGTCCCACTTGGGAGGGAGAAGAAAGCAATCACAAGTGGGGAGGGAGGGAAGGAGGAAGGGAGGGACCCAGGAGCAAAAGTGGATAGGCGCAGGGAGAGTGGAACCTGATCTGGTGTTGGGTGAGGGGAAAGGACTGAAGCCCTGAGGGCCAGTAGAAAGAATGGAAACAGGCAACCTCAGAAGGTAGGAGGTTGGGGGACCCTCTAGAATGCACCAGAGACCTGGGAGGTGAGAGATTCTCAGGAATCAAAGGGAGGGACCTTAGATGAAATGCCTAACAGTAGGGAAAGGGAACTTATGGAGCACACCTTCAGCAGGAAGACGGGGAATCAAGTGAGGGAGGGTGCTGCAATCCCACAGTCAAAACTTGGATCCATACTTGTTCCTGTCTGAAAGAACTGTAGAGATGAAAATGGAGAGGAGCCTGAGGAAAAGAAGGTTCAGCAACAGGCCCAAAGTGGAGGCCCCAAGGCCTGACACTATTACTGAGGCTATGGAGTGCTCACAAAAATGGACTTGTCAGGACCTAACTCCAGAAGATCCAACAAGCAACTGAAAGAGAAGGATAAAGATATTTGTACCCAACCAATGGACAGAAACTGCTCACCCCCATAGTTGAATTAGGGAAAGGCTGGAAGAAGCTGAGGAGGAGGGTGACCCTGTAGGAGAACCAGCAGTCTCAATTTACCTGGATTTCCAAGATCTCTCAAACACTAGACCACCAACCAGGCAGCATATACCAGGTAATATGAGGCCCTCAACATATATACAATGGAGGACTGCTGTGTCTGGGTTCATTCAGAGAAGATGAACCTAATCCTCCAGAGACTGGAGGACTCAGGGAGTTTAGAGGTCTGGCTGGGTGGGGGATGGGAGATGGGGACATCCTCATGGAGACAGGGGATAGGAAGGAGATACGTGATGAGAAATAGTTGGAGGGTGGACTGGGAGGGGGGAATAAAATCTGGAGTGTAAAAAATAACTAGATAAAGGACAAAAAACATGACCTAAATTGAAAAATATAAAAAGAAAGGAAAAAAGAAAAACAAATTTGCATATATATGTATATACATACATACATACATACATACATACATACATACATGCATACATATGTTTAAGACAGGTTTATTGGTCTCTTGGGTGAGTTCACTGTTCCCTAAGATGGAGGCCAGTGGAGTTGATATGGGGAGGCCTGGAAGGGGGAACAGGAAAGAGAGAGAGGGCAAATGCACAGAGAGAAAATAGAAGGAGAAGGAGAAAAGGGGGAGGGGAGAGAAGAGGGAGAGAAGGGAGAAAAGGGGGAGAGAGAGGGAGAGGGAGGGACAGGGAGAGGGAGAAGAGGAGGAGGATGAGGAGAAGGAGGAGGCAAGCCCCTGGACTGTAAGTTCAAGGTTGGAGGCAGCATATGACAGGTAGGGCCTGAGGGATGCTGGGAGAACCTGGAGGCCAGGTCTGGTTTTATTTTTTTGATATGTAAAATATGCACCTCAGTCCCTTGTCCCAGCGTCCCAAACATTAGCCCTCTGTCAGATGTATGGTCCATGAAGATCTATTCCTATTCTGTAGGCTGTCATATTGTCCCTAGACTTGCAGAATATTTCCAGTTTCATAAGGTCTCCTTTATTAATTGTTGGTCTTAGTGCTTGAGCTATTGGTGGTTTGTTCAGGAATCTTTCTCCTGTGCCAATGTGTTCAAAAACAGTTCTGCATTTTTTCTTCTATTAGATTTAGTGTGTCCAGTTTTATATTGAGGGCTTTGATCCTCTTGAACTTAAGTTTTTTTTGTAGTGTAATTAATATGAATCTATTTAGATTCTTCTATATTCAGACATTCTGTTAGTCCAGCACTATTTATTGAAGATAAATGTTATAGGTGGGTGGGATTATTTCTGGGTCTCAGATTCTTTACATTAATCAACTTGTCTGTTTTTAATGCCAAAGCTGGGTTGGGGGCTGCTGTATTACTATTGCTCTGAACTACAGCTTGAGATCAGGGTTGGCAATACCTCCAGAAGTTCTTCTATTGTACAGGATTGATTTAGCTATCCTGTTGTTTTTGTTTTTGTTTTTCCATATAGCTGAAAATAGCTCTTTCAAGGTCTACAAAGAATTGAGTTGGATCTTTACTTCGGTGATTGGGCAGTTGGGTGTGGTCAGGAATGCAGAGAACACCTGAGTGTAAGATCACTTGGGACTTGGTCTGCCAGGGTCACACCTGCACCCAGGAGCTGGGCAGTGCTACATCTGTGCACTTATCCTTCTAGGAGTCCTGCATTTAGAGGGAGTCCCAGCATATAAAGGTGAGGCTACCATCTTTGCTCCTGTGACTGAGCAGACAGGTGCAGCCGGGAACTCAGAGAAAACCTGAGTGTAAGATCGCTTGAGCCTCGGTGCACAGGGCCCCATCGGTATCCAGGAACTGGGAAGCACCATAGCACTCTGTGTCAGGGGACAGCCAGTCATCCAGGGGTGCTGAGACAGGCTTGCAGGCATATAGGAGGGACAAGCACCAACCAGAGACAGCAGGACCAACTAACACCAGAGATAACCAGATGGCAAAAGGCAAACACAATCCACCTACCAAAGGCTGTCCGACAAGAAGGAAAAAGTGGACCCAGGTTCTGGAAAGGCCCAATGCAGCAATGCAGGTGAATACCAGAACAGGGAATTGGGAGGGAAAGGGGCATGTGAGACCTTTGGGGCATGGGGAACTAGGAAATGGGAAATGAAATGTAAATAAAGAATATATCCAATAAAAATGCAGTAAGGGAAAAGGTCAAATATAAAGGTAGACCTATGAGAATTTCATAGGTTTTCGCACCAGAGACTATGAAAACCCGAAGAGCCTGGGCATCTTTCATACAGACACTAAGGGAACATAGATGCCAACCCAGACTGCTATACCCTGTCTCTCAATTACCATAGATGTAAAAACCAAGGTATTCCTTGACAAAACATATTTACACAATATCTTTCCACAAATCCAGTCCTTCAAATGATAATGAATTGAAATCGCCATCAAAAGGAGGGAAAGTACACACTAGAAAAAGCAAGAAATTAATTTTCTTTCAACAAACCCAAATGAAGATAACCACACAAACATAAAAATTACATCAAAAATAACAGGAAGCAACAATCACTATTCCTTAATATCTCTTAACATCAATGGACTCAATTCTCCAATAAAAAGACAGACTAACAGACTGGATATGCTAATAGGACCCAACATTTGCAGCATACTGGGAATGAATCTCAGCAACAAAGACAAACAGTACGTCAGAGTAAAAGGCTGGAATATAATTTTCCAAGCAAATGATCCCAGGAAACAAGGTAAAGTAGCCATTCTAATATCCAATAAAATAGATTTTCAACCAAATTCATCAAAAAAGACACAGGACACTTTACACTAATCAAAGGAAATATCTTCCAAAAAGAATTCTCAATTCTGAACATCTATGCTCCAAGTACAAGGGCACCCTCATTTGTAAAGGAAACTTTACTAAAGCTTAAAGCACACAGTGCACCCCACACAATAATTGTGGATGACTTCAACACCTCACTCTCCTCAATGGACAGATCAGGGAAACACAAGCTAAACAGAGACACAGTGAAACTAACAGTAGTTTTGGACCAAATGGATTTAGTAAATACGTATAGAACATTTCATCCTAAATCAAAAGAATATACTTCTTCTCAGCACCTCATGGTACCTTCTCCAAAATTGACCATATTATTGGTCACAAAACAGACATCAAATATAAGATCGAACTAATCCCATGCCTCCTATTAGATCACAATGGAGTAAGGGTAGTCTTCAATATCAACAAAAACAACAGAAAGCCCACATACACATGGAAGCTGTACAATGCTCTACTCGATGATAACTTGGTCAAGGAAGAAATAAGGAAAGAAATTGAAGACATTTTAGAATATAATGAAAATGAAGGTTCACAAATTTATGGGACACAATGAATGCAGTGTTAAAAGAAATCTCATAGCTCGGAGGGCCTCCAAAATGAAGCTGGAGCTCAGAGTGCCTCCAAAATGAGCTAGCATCTTTTTTTTTTTTTATTTTGAAAATTTTTTCCTTTTTTATTTTTACTGAATATCATCTTCATTTTCATTACCTTTTCTAATTTCCCCCTCCCCAAAGCCCCCCAACCCCATTTCCTTCCCCCTGCCTCCATGTATATGCCCCTCCACCCGACACACTCCCTCTTCCCCCACCATTGGTTTCCCTTTGTTCAGGCCTCTGTTGAGCCTTTACCCGACCAAGGACCATTCCTCCCATTGATGCCCAACAAGGCCTTCCTCTGCCACATTTTTGGCTGGAACCATGTGTGCCCCTTGGTTGATGGTTCAGTCCCTGCGAGTCTTGGGGCATCTGGGTGGCTGATATCATTGTTCTTCCCATGGGTCTATGAGCCCCTTCAGCTTTTCTGGACCTCTCTCCAGCTCCTCCATTGGGGACCCCATGCCCAGTCCAATAGTTGGTTGCTAGCATCTTCCTCTGTATTTGTAGGCTCTGGCAGGGCCCCTCTGGAGACAACCATTGCATGCTCCTTTGGTATATACTTCTTGTAATCCTTAGTAGTGTCAGGGGTTGTTGACTGTTTATAGGATGAATCCCCAGGTCTGGGGTGGTCTTTATTTCAGCCCCTGCTCCAAACATTGCTTCCCTTATTGCTCCTGTGAGTATTTTGTTCCCTTTATTAGAGGAACCAAAGCACCCTTACTTAAGTTCTCCTTCTTCTTGAGTTTCCTGTGCTGGGTGAATTGTAACTTGTTTATTTTGAGCTTTTGGGCTAACTTCCGCTTATTAGTGAGTGCATCCTTGTATGATCTTTTGTGATTGGGTTGCCTTGCTCGGGATGACACTTTTTAGTTCCATCCATCTGCCTAAGAATTTCATAAATTCATTGTTTTTAATAGCTTCATTGTGTATATATACCACAATTTCTGTATCCATTCCTCTGTTGAGGGACACCTGGGTTATTTCCATCTTCTGGCTATTATAAATAAGGTGGCAATGAACATAGTGGAGCACGTGTCCTTATTAAATGTAGGAGCATCTTCAGGGTATATGCCCAGGAGTGGTATAGCTACGTCAGCAGGTAGTACTATGACTAATTTTCTGAGGAATCACCAAACTGATTTCCAGTTTTTTTTACCAGCCTGCAATCCCACCAAAAATGGAGAAGTGTTCCTTTTTCCCCACATCCTCTCCAGCATCTGCTGTCTCCTGAGTTTTTCATTTTAGTCATTCTGACTGGTATAAGGTGGAATCTCAGTGTTGTTTTGATTTGGATTTCCCTAATAACTAAGGATCCTGAACATTGATTTAGGTGCTTTAGGGCCATTTGAGTTTCCTCAGTTGAAAGCCAAAAACATCCAGTGGAAAAAAAGACAGCATTTTTAACAAATGGTGCTTGATCAACTGGAGATCTGCATGCAGAAAAATGCAAATTGACCCATTCTTATCTCCTTGTACAAAGCTCAAGTCCAAGTGGATCAAGGATCTACACATAAAACCAGACACACTGAAGCTTATAGAGGAGAAAGTGGGGATGAATCTTGAACACATGGCCACAGGGGAAAAGTTCCTGNCAAATGGTGCTTGATCAACTGGAGATCTGCATGCAGAAAAATGCAAATTGACCCATTCTTATCTCCTTGTACAAAGCTCAAGTCCAAGTGGATCAAGGATCTACACATAAAACCAGACACACTGAAGCTTATAGAGGAGAAAGTGGGGATGAATCTTGAACACATGGCCACAGGGGAAAAGTTCCTGAATAGAACACCAATGGCTTATGCTCCAAGAACAAGAATCAACAAATGGGACCTCATAAAGCTGCAAAGCTTCTGTAAGTCAAAGGACATGGTCAATAGGACAAAACGGCAACCAACAAATTGGGAAAAGATCTTTCCTAACCCTACATCTGATAGAGGGCTAATATCCAATATATACAAAGAACACAAGAAGTTAGTCTTCGGAGAGTCAAATAACCCTATTAAAAATGGGATACACTAGCATCTTAACAGCACACCTGAAAGTTTTAGAACAGAATGAAGCTAATACACCCAAGAGGAGTAGATGGCAGGAAATCATCAAACTAAGGGTGAAATCAACCAAATAGACACAGGAAGAAGTATACAAAGAATCAACAAAACCAGGAACTGGTTCTTTGAGAAAATCAACAAGATAGATAAACCCTTATCAAGACTAACCAGAGGGCACAGAGACAGTATCCAAATTAACAAAATCAGAAATGAAAAGGGAGATATAACAACAGAAACTTAGGAAATTAAAAAAAAATCATTAGATCCTACTACAAAAGCCTATACTCAACACAACTGGAGAATCTGGATGAAATGGACAATTTCCTACATAGATACCAAATACTAAAGTTATATCAGGATCAGGTAGGTGACCTAAATGGTTCCATAACCCCTAAAGAAATAGAATCAGTCATTGAAAGTCTCCCAACCAAAAAATAAAAGTACAGGACCAGATGGTTTTAGTGCAGAATTCTATCAGACCTTCAAAGAAGGCCTAATATCAATACTCTTCAAACTATTCCACAAAATAGAAACAGAAGGAACCTACTCAACTCATTCTATGAAGCCACAATTACACTGATACCAAAAACACAAAGGTCAAACAAAAAAAGAGAACTTCAGACCAATTTCCTCTATGAATATCTATGCAAAAATAGTCAATAAAATTCTTGCTAACCGAATCCAAGAACACATCAAAATGATCATCCACCTTGATCAAGTAGGTTTCATCCCAGGGATGCAGGGATGGTCCAATATACGGAAATCCATCAATGTAATCCAGTACATAAACAAATTCAAAGAAAAAGACTACATGGTCATTTCATTAGATGCTGAGAAAGTACTTGACAAAATTCAGTATCCTTTCATGTTAAAGGTCTTGGAAAGATCAGGAATTCAAAGCCCATAACTAAACATAATAAAAGCAATATACAGCAAACCAGTAGCCAACATCAAACTAAATGGAGAGAAACTTGAAGCAATCCCACTAAAATCAGGTACTAGACAAGGCTGCCCTCTCTCTCCATATTTATTCAATATAGTATTTGAAGTTCTAGCTAGAGCAATTAGACAACAAAAGGGGGTCAAATGGATACAAATTGGAAAGGAAGAAGTCAAATTTTCATTATTTGCAGATGATATGACAGTATATTTAAGCAACCCAAAAAACTCCACCAGAGAACTCCTACAGCTGATAAACAACTTCAGCAAAGGGGCTGGATATAAAATTAATTCAAACAAATTAGTAGCCTTCCTATAATCAAAGGATAAACAGGCTGAGAAAGAAGTTAGGGAAATGATACCTTTCACAATAGTCACAGAGAATATAAAGTATCTTGATGTGACTCTAACCAAACCAGTGAAAGATAAGTATGACAAGAACTTCATGTCTCTGAAGAAAGACATCAATGAAGACCTCAGAAGATGGAAAGATCTCCCAAGCTCGTGGATTGGCAGGGCTAATATAGTAAAATTGGCCATCTTGCCAAAAGCAATATACAGATTCATTGCAATCCTCATCAAAATCCCAACTCAGTTCTTCATAGAGTTAGAAAGAGCAATTCTCAAATTCATCTGGAATAACAAAACACCCAGGATAGCTAAAACTATTTTTAACAGTAAAAGAACTTCTGGGGGAATCAGTATCTCAGACCTCAAGCAGTACTACAGAGCAACAGTGTCAAAAACTGCATGGGATTTGGTACAGTGACAGAGAGGTAGATCAATGAAATAGAATTGAAGACCCAGAAATGAACCTATGGTCACTTGATCTTTGACAATGGAGGTAAAACCATCCAGTGGAAAAAAAGATAGCCCTTTCAACAAATGGTGCTGATTCAACTGGAGGGTAGAATGCAGAAAAATGCAAATCGATCCTTTCTTACTTCTTTGTACTAAGCTCAAGTCCAAGTGGATCAAGGACCTCTACATAAAGCCAGAGATACTGAAACTAATAGAAAAGAGACTGGGGAAGAACCTTGAGCATATGGGCACAGGGGAAAATTTCCTGAACAGAACACCAATAGCTTATGTTCAAAGATCAAGAATTGACAAATGGGACCTCATAAAATTACAAAGTTTCTGTAAGTCAAATGACACTATCAATAGGACAAAATGGCAACCAACAAATTGGGTAAAGACAGCAGGTGCTGGCAAGGATGTGGAGAAAGAGCAACACTTCTACACTGCTGGTGGGATTGCAAGCTGGTACAACCACTCTGGAAATCAGTTTGGTGTTTCCTCAGGCCACTGGGTATAATATAACTGGATGACCCTGTTTTACCACTCCTGGGGATATACCCAGAGCATGTAATAAGGACACATGCTCCACTATGTTCATAGCAGCCCTACTTATCATAGCCAGAATCTGGAAAGAACCCAGATATCCCTCAACACGGAGGAATGGATACAGAAAATGTGGTATATTTACACAATGGAATACTACACAGCTATTAAAAACAACGAATTCATGAAATTCTTAGGCAAATGGGTGTAACTGGATAATATCATCCTGAGTGAGGTAACCCAATCATAATAGAACACACATGGTATGGACTACCTGATAAGTGGATATTAGCCCAGAAGCTTGGATACCCAAGACACAGTTCACATATCGAATGATGCCCAAGAAGGAGGAAGAACAAAGTATGGATACTCTGGCCATCCTTATAAGGGGGAACAAAATACCCACAGATGGAGGTATAGAGACAAAGTTTGGACCAGAATCTAAGACCTTCCAGAGACTACCCCACCTAGGGATCCTTCCCATATACGGTTACAAAAACCCAGACACTATTATCAATGCCCCAAAGTGCTTGCTGAATGGAGTTGGATATAGCTGTCACCTGGGAGGCTCTGCTAGTACATGACAAATACAGAGGGGGACACTCTCAGTCAGCCGTTGAACTGAGCACAGGGTCCCCAAAAGGGGAGCTAGAGAAAGGTCCCAAGGAGCTGCAGGGGTTTGCAGCACCCCAAGAGGAACAATGATATGAGCCACCCAGTACTCCCAGAGCTCCCAGGGAAAAAAACATCGACCAGATAGTACACATGGTGTTACCCATGGCTCCAGATGCACAGGCAGCAGAGGATGGGCTTATTGGGCACCAAAATGAGGAGATGTCGTTGGTCCTGGAAAGGCTCGATGCTGCAGTATAGGGAAATACCAGGGCAGGGAATCGGGGGAGGGTTGATTGGGGAACAGGGAGAGGGAAGATGGCTTATGGGATTTTCTGGAGGGGGCGGGGGGAACCAGGAAAGTGGACATTTGAAATGTAAATAAAGAATATATCTAATTAAAAAATTGTAGAACATTATGTTTCTCATGTCAAGATATTAAAATTTAGAGATTACAGAGAATATTCAATATTCTGGTGAAATGGATCTCAAAACATATTTATTATAATATTTTCCTTAATTATGGTGAATATTATCTGCCAAAATTGCTGTGGAATCTATTCTCTTAAATATTTATTATTACATAATATTTTAGCTTTAAGCAGTGGGGAAATGATGCAGCAATTCACAGAGATATTAGAACACTATGAAGTTCACTCTTTAATGGTTGAAACATAGTTTTGAACTGAATAATGCAACACAAAGCATACATATTCAATTAAAATATTAAATGTTGAGGGAAAGTTTTTATTTAATACTAAAATAAAATTAAGAACTTCTTTAATCACGGAAAGGATCCTCACAAGTGGAAAGAAAACTCTACATCAACTTAAACATTTCAGGACATTCAATTTCACTAATTTAAAACAACTTCCAAAGCTAGAGATCTAAGCAAATGAGCCATTTTCTTTAAAAATTCTGACTCATCTTGGGAACATTAAAATTAATAGAACTTATGATCTTGAGTTCTATTCATTTGTGAATGTGTTTTCTGTAAGTACACATAATTGGGCCTGGGATCTGACATCGCCTCATAGGTAATCACCATCAATTTTATACCACTAATATTTCAAATTAATTGATTTATAATTTTGTAAAATGAACACACCCATGAAAGAACTGATGCAGAAAACAAATTATTTATTAGACTGGTACAATGCACTATATTCACAAAATCTTAGTAGTAAAAATTCAAAGAAGGGGTTGAAGAGATGGCTTAGGGGTTAAATGGCTTGGCTGCTCCTCTAGAAGACCCAGGTTTGATTTCCATAACCCACTTATAACCATCTATAACTCCAGTTCCAGGTGGATCTGATTCCCTCTTGTATTCTCTGCCAAATTCAGGCACCTACATGGTTTGGTGCCCAGACTTATATGTTGACATAACAACCTATGCATACATAAACATAAATGAAAAGTTCAAGGAAAATATTCCGATTAAAGGTCTGGCTGTTTTTGTACACCTCTGGAGTGTAGACAAAGTGACAGAAGAACAGTGTAGAGCAGGGAAGAGCAGTGAAGAGCACGAGAGGGCAGGGAAGGTGAGGGAAGAGCAGGGAAGTACAAGGAATGGCAGGAAAAGGCAAGAAATGGCAGTAAATGGAAGTAAATGGCAGGGAAGTGCAAAGAAGGCCTACAGCACACTTGCATTTTGCCAGAATCTCATAGGTGAACCAGTCAGGGCTTTACTTCTGAGACAAATTTTCAGAACGGTTTATCAACACATAATTATTGAAACATTATTACAACGTGCTTTCTATGGAACCTGACTTCCCCAAATTTTATTTACTGTAGTTTCTGATGCCTTCTTCTTTGGGACATGTGTGGGCTTAAATTTTGAGTCCAGTGTGGTAAAAGCAGGAGGTAGCTTACTTCTATTGGTCTGTGTTACCTCAGCTTAGTTGTGCTACTGTGGAGTTCTTGACTGTTATGTTTAGAGAAAATTTCAAATTTGCCTGAGGCTCAACAGAGTAGAACTTTTTATTTAAACAACTGTGTTGTGGTGTGGATTTTCTTTTGCTTATCCTGCCTATTCCAGTCTTTTATTTCTGGAGGGGAAATACCATTATTTAATTAAAAGAAGAGAAGCAACACAATAAAACTTTACATTTATTACTTCAATATATAGCTGTGATGTATGGTGGAATATTTAAAGCTATGCATGTGTCCTGATGAAAAGGAAATATTAAGATAAACAAAATAGAAACAAAAAATCCAAAATCAGATTCACTTATGGGGTTAGGGGAGAGGAGGAGCTTTGGAAATTCACAAAGCTGTGATAGGAGAACTAAAAAGTTCAGAGACACAGGGAAGTCCATGGGGAAAAAATTCAGGAAAGCCAGATCAAATAAGCTCAGCCTCAAAGCTTCCCAGTGGTAGGAAAGAAAAAGAAGCCTTGTCTCAAAGATGTGTACAACAAACACAAAACTTCAAGACAAGAAAATTCAAAGCAATATGACTCCTCCAAAATATCATAACTTTTTAAGTACTATAATCAAAGCTACTGAAGTAGGTAAAACAGTAGGGGATTATTTTAATAATTTTACTATAAGAGATCAATGACCTCAATGAGAATACAAAAGAGTAGAGAGGTAAAGTAAGGGAATCAATTCAGGATTTGTACAAGCTGCCTTCAATATAGTGGAAAAAGTCAACAAATGGAAAGAAATAGACAAATGTGTGAGGAAAATCAGCAAGATGGAAAAGAAATTCAACAAGAACACTGAGATTCTAAAATAAAGAATAAATAAAAATGAGTAACACAATGGATCAAAAAACAAAACACCAGATAACAAAAAATAACAAAATAAATTAAGACAACAAAAAACAAAACCAACCAACCAACCAACCAACCAACCAAGCAAGCAACCAACCAGCCAGCCAGCCAGCCAGCCAACCAACCAACCAACCAACCAAACAAAACCATGATGGATACCACCACCAACAGAATCAAACAGGCAGAAGGGAAAACTATCAGGCATGAAGGCCAAGTGAAAGAAAATAATACCTATAAACACCAGTAAAACAAGCAAATAAACAAACAAAATGTCCAACAAATTGTGATCTTGACAGTAAAATGAAGAACTCTGAGACATGATCTAGAAACAAGACCTAAGTATTCACAGTGCAAAACAAATACCCAAGATAAAAATTTTCTGCATAAAATTATAGCAGAAAAATCTCCCTAATATAAAGAATCAGACATGTAAAAGCGTATCACATATTTAGAAACAGAAATAGCTATTACCAGAGTAGAACCTCTCCATGATGTATTATACTCAAAATGTTAAAGACACAAATTACAGAAACTATATTAAAAGTTACAAGGAAAAAAGCACAACCCACCTACAAATGTAAATACATCAAATTAATGTAAGTTTTCTCACCAAGCAAACCTAAAACTAGGGAAGCATTGAATAATATATCAAGCCTTAAAATGATAACTTGAAAAAATTAATAAGAGAAGCGCAAGTTAAGGCAGATCATTATCACCAGGTCAGCATTGCATCAGAGAACTAAAGAGACACTATACACAAAGAAGAAAGTTTTATTCGTGAGAGTGACCACAGGAAAGGATACATTTTATGACAGAAGTAGTTCGACAAAGGAATACATATGCCACAAAACAAAATGAAATCCCTAAATACTAATAGAAAACAGATGAAAGAAACAAGAAACCATTAGCTCAGCTAACTGGAGAAGCACCCAAATGTATGACAAGAATTTGAAAGCCTCTCTCAATAACTTTAAATGTAAGTGGTTTCGGTTCACCAGAAAAAGTAAGCAGAGGAGAAGCAGGAGAGAATTAGATTGAACTATCTGTCGACTTTTAGAAACACATCTTCTTGATGAAGGCAATCTTAGAGTTTGAGATTGGAAGCCAATATATCACTGTCACCTTTACGCAGGTCAGTGTATTAGTTATTTTCTGTTGCTGTCATAAAGCATAATGACCAAAAGAAGCATGTGTAAGAGTTTGTTTGGGCTTTTAGTTTTCAAGGTTAAGTACACATAATGACCATGCCCTTGGTTTAGATCCTAAAGACCCACTCAGCTGATATCATTTCCTACCACTTCACCAGACCTGTTCACCCCAGCTGCCTGCCCTCACTCCACCTTGGGCAGATATCTGATGCTTGGTTGCAAGCCATGCCTGTAAGAACAGGTAAGAGCCCCACCTGTCCTCCGAACCCTCCCACATTATTGGTTCAGAACCCAAAGACCCAAGTTGCTGACATCCGTTCCTGTTCATGGTTTGTCCCCTATTATACTGTGATCCCTACCTCTACATGAGCAGATATCTGCTATTCAGCTACAGGTCACATCAACCAAAACAGGTACATCCCACTCCAGTCAGGAAAAAAAAAAACAGACTGCCTGTTGGACCAAAGATAACACAGGTCTTGGCACACTAATTGCCAAGTCCAACTTGAATGAAGACTCCCTCTGGACCACAGATAACACAGGATGCCAGTTATACAGACAACAAAGACCAGAAGACCAAAGAAGAAACAGAAAACAAGGAACAAAACCCCACCCAGTAAAGACAAACTCAGAAACCAGCACCTAGACTTACAGCTATCCCCAAACTAGATGCCTAGATTCCAGTGTAAGAATACAACTAACAATGTCCATGGCAATATGGCACCACCAGAGCCCAGCTATCCTACCACAGCAGGACCTGAATATTACAACAAAGCTAAAGTACAGGAAAACCACTTTAAAACCAACTTTATGAAGATGATAGATGTGTTTAAAGAGGACATCAATAAACCCATTAAAGTCAGAAAAGCAAATAAAACAAACAAACAAACAAACAAACAAACAGGTGTAGGGAATGAATAAAACTGTTCAAAACCTAAAAATGGAAATAGAAGCAACAAAGAATATACAAACAGAGGGAGTGGAAAATATTGGTAAGCAAACAAGAACTAAAGAATCACCAACAGAATTCAAGAGATGGAAGAAAAATCTCAGATGTTGAAGAAACTGATATACTGGTCAAAGAAAATGTTAAATCTAAATTTCCGATGCAAAACATGCAGGAAATCTGTAACACTATGATAAGACCAAAATCTAAGAATAATAGAARTAGAAGATGGAGCAGAGTCTCAGCTGAAAGGCCCAGAAAGTATTTGCAACAAAATCACAGAAGAAAAATTTCCTAACCTTAAGAAGGTCATGTCTATGAATGTATAAGAAGCTTACAGAACACCAAAAAAGCTGGACCAGAAAAGAAAGCCTTCCAAAACCACATAATAATCAAAACACTAAACACATAGAACAATGAAAGAATATTAAATGTTGCAAAGGAAAAAGGTCAAGTAACATAATGGCAGACCTATTAGAATTATACCTAACTTCTCAGTGGAGACTCTAAAAGCCAGAAAGGCCTGGGAAGATGTCTTGCAGATGCTAAGAGACCACAGATGTCATCCCAGAGGACTATACACAGCAAAACTTTTAATCAACATAGATGGATGAAACAAGATATTCTATGACAAAATGAAATTAAATACTCAATAAATACAAACCAAATCTAAGAACATATACAAAAAATCATCCATATGATCAAGTATGATTCATTCCAGAGATTGCATGGATATGAAAATCCCTGCATAATCCACCATATAAATAAGCTAAAAAGAAAAACCCAACCCACATGATTATCTCATTAGATAATGAAAAGGGCCTTGACAAAATACATACTCCCTCTTGATAAAAGTACTGGAGAGTAAGTAATATAAGCGACATACATAAACATAATAAAGAAATTTATGGCAAATTGACATCAAATTAAATGGAGTTGAAACTAAAAGCATTCCACCAAAATCTGGAACAAGACAGGCTGTCCATCCTCTTCATATCTGTTCAACATAGTACTTGAAGTTCTAGCTAAAGCAATTAAAAACTAAAGAATATCAAGGGGATACAAATTGGAAAAGCAGAAGTCAAATTTTTGCTATTCAAAGGTAATATGATAGTATAAATAGCAACCCTCAAAATAGTGCCAGGGATAGATAAATGCCTTCAGCAAAGCAGGTTGATTCAAGATTAATTAAAAATATCATACAAATGACAGTCTCAGAAAGAAAAACAAAAACCAATAACATTTACAATAGTCAAAATAATATAAAATATCTTGGAGGTAACACAAACCTAGCAAGTGAAAAACCTCTGTGACAAGAACTTCAAGTCTCTGAAGAAAGAAATGGAAGAAGCTATCAGAAGAAGGGAAGCTCTCCCATGCTCATGGCTCCATAGGATTTTTTAAAAATTGGGCCGGGCGGTGGTGGCACACGCCTGTAATCCCAGCACTTGGGAGGCAGAGGCAGGTGAATTTCTGAGTTCGAGGCCAGCCTGGTCTACAGAGTGAGTTCCAGGACAGCCAGGGCTACACAGAGAAACCCTGTCTCAAAAAAAAAATAATAAAAATTGGATATTGCCTTAGTCAGGGTTTGAATTCCTGCACAAATATCATGACCACGAAGCAAGTTGGGGAGGAAAGGGTTTATTGAGCTTACAATTCCATGCTGCTGTTCATCACTAAAGGAAGTCAGGACTGGAACTCAAGCAGGTCAGGAAGCAGGAGCTGATGCATACGCCATGGAGGGCTGTTACTTACTGGCTTGCTTCCCCTGGCTTGCTCAGCCTGCTCTCTTATAGAACCCAAGAATACCAGCCCAGAGATGGTACCACCTACACGGGGTCCTCCCCCTTCATCACTAATTGAGAAAATGCCCCCACAGCTGGATCTCATGGAGGAACTTCCCCAGATGAAGCTACTTTCTCTGTGATAACTCCAACCTGTGTCAAGTTGACACACAAAACCAACCAGTACAGATATTTTATTTATTTACATTTCAAATGGTATCCCCTTTCCCAGTTTCCCTTCTGCAAACCCCCTATCCCATCCCCTCTTACCCTGGTTCTATGAGGGAGCTCTCCTACACAGCTACCCACTCCTGCCTCACCACCCTAGCATTCCTCTACACTGGGGCATCGAGCCTTCACAGGACCAAGAGCCTCTCAACCCATTGATTCCAGATAAGGCCCCTTCAGTTCCTTCAGTCCTTCCCATAACTCCTCTATTGGGGTCCCTGTGTTCGGCCCAGTGGATGGATGAGAACATCCGCATCTGTATTGCTCAGGATCTGGCAGAGCCTCTCAGGAGACAGCTGTCAACAAGCTCTTCTTGGCATCAGCAATAATGTCTGGGTTTGGTGTTTACATATGGGATGCAGTCTCTGGATGTCCTTTCCTTCAATATCTGTTCTACTCTTTGTCCTTGTACTTCTTTTAGACAGGAGCAATTCTGGGTTAAAATTTTGGAGATGGGTGGGTGGTCCCATCCCTCAACCAGGGGCCATGCCTAACTTCTGGATATGGTGTCTACAAGTTCTCCTTTCCCTTTGTAGGATAGATATCTCAGCTAATGTCATCCCTATGGGATCCTGGGAGGCTCTTGCTTTCCTAGCATCTGGGACTTGCTGGTTGCTACCCATAGTTCTCCATCCCCTATTGTTGCACACCTCTGTTCAATTTCCTGACCCTCAGTACCTCTCCTCCATCTCCACCCATAGCCGATTCTTCCCCACTTTCCCCTCCCCCACTTCTCTTCCACCAAATTCCTCCCATCCTTGACTACCCTTGATTATTTTGTTCTCCCTTCTGCGGAGGACTGAAGCATCCAATCTATGGTCTTCCTTCCTCTTGAGCTTCTTATGGTTCATGAGTTGTATCATGGGTATTCCATGCTCTTTGCCTAATATCTACTTATCAGGGAGTATATACTATGTGTGTTCTTTTGTGACTGAGGTCCCTCGCACAGGATGATATATTCTAGATCCATCCATTTGCTTGCCAATTTCATGAAGTCGTTGTTTTTAATAGCTGAGTGGTAATCCGTTTTGAAAATTTACCACATTTTCTGCATACATTCCTCTGTTGAAGGAAATCTGCTGTTTTCCCAGCTTCTGGCTATTATAAATATGGCTGCTATGACAATAGTGGAGCATGTGACCTTATTATATGTTGGAACATCTTCTGGATATATTTCCAGGAGTGGTATAGCTGGGTCCTCAGGTAGTGTGCTATTTCCAATTTTATGAGGAACCCACAGACTGATTTCCAGAGAGGTTGTACCAGCTTACAATCCCACCAGCAATGGAGGAGTGTTCCTCTTTCTCCACATCCTCACCAGCATATGCTGTCATCTGAGTATTCGAACTTAGCCATTCTGACTATGAGGTAGAATTTCAGGGTTGTTTTGATTTGTATATCTCTGATGAGTAAGGATGATGAACATTTCTTTTTTTTCTCTTAACCCATTTATTTCTCCCGACCAAAGGGTGGCCACCACTATGGGTAGATGAACACTGTGTGCAGCAAGGTTCCAAGAACAATGGTGTGGGACAGAACTCAAGGGAAGGTAGAACTGTTCCAGCCCACATTGACTGTGTTCATATTGTAATAGCTGATGTAGATTCAGTGGATTGGACAGCAGGCTGCACAGCTTCTGGGCTCCACCAATCTTACCGAAGCTGTGTAGGCTGCAGAGGGTTCAGGGGCCGCTTGAGCTGATAAAAGCCAAGATCTGGTCCTGGACCACATTCACTGCGATATACAGTGCCGGCTTGCCGGTGGCCAGTGCTAGAGGCTGGATGATCTCGAAGAGAAACCCCTTTGGCATGGAGGCGCTGGGAACATGGGTGTTCAGGGTGAACATCTGCATAGTGGCAGAAGGCGTGCAAGCAAAGCACCGTGTGGCCCAAGCTCATGAATCATATTTTTCACCCCTCCCCATAAGTCCCATAAGCCATCTTCCCTCTGCACATTCCCCAATCACTCCTCTCCCATTTCTCTGTCCTGGCAATCCCCTACAATGCTGCATCAAGTCTTTCCAGGACCAGGGCCCTCTCCTTCCTTCTTCTTGGGAATCATTTGATATGTTAATTGTGTCTTGAGTATTCAGAGCTTCTGGGCTAATTAATATCCACTTATCAGTGACTGCATTCCATGTGTATTCTTTTGTGATT
>BDUI01000018.1:1220420-1232561 GCA_002335545.1 Apodemus speciosus
TGGAGCATGTGTCCTTGTTGCATGCAGGGGAATCTTCTGGATATATGCCCAGGAGTGGTATAGCGGGGTCTTCCGGAAGTGTCATGCCCAGTTTTCTGAAGAAACATCAGACTGATTTCCAGAGTGGTTGTACCATCTTGCAATCCCACCAGCAGTGGAGGAGTGTTCCTCTATCTCCACATCCTCACCAACACCTGCTGTCTCCTGAGTATTTAATCTTAGCCATTCTCACTGGTGTGAGGTGAAATCTCAGGGTTGTTTTGATTTGCATTTCCCTAATGACTAATGATGTTGAACATTTCTTAAGGTGCTTCTCAGCCATCTGAATTTCCTCAGTTGAGAATTCTCTGTCTAGCTCTGTTCCCCATTTTAAATAGGGTTATTTGGTTCTCCAGAGTCTAACTTTTTGAGTTCCTTGTATATATTGCATAATAGCCCTCTATTGGATGTAGGATTGATGAAGATCTTTCCCAATCTTTTGGTTGCTGTTTAGTCCTATTGACAGTGACCTATGCCTTATAGAAGCTTTATAATTTTATGAGGTCCCATTTGTCAATTCTTGATCTTAGAGCATAAGCTATTGGAGTTCTGTTAAGGTACTTTTACCCTGTGCCCATGTTTTCAAGGCTTTTCCCCTTTCTCTTTTATGAGATTCAGTATATCTGGTATTATGTGGAGGTCCTTGGTCCACTTTAAGCTTTGTACTGGGAGATAAGAATGGATAAATTTGCATTCTTCTGTATGTTGACTGCTAGTTGAACCAGCACCAATTGTTCAAAATGCTGTGTTTTTTCCCACTGGATGGTTTTAGCTTCTTTGTTAAAGATCAAGTATCTATAGGTATGTGGGTTCATTTCTGGGTTCTCAGTTCTATTCTACTCCATTGATCCACCTGCCTGACAATGTTCCAGTACCATGCAGTTTTTATCACTATTGTTCAATAGTAGAGCTTGAGATCAGGGATGGTGATTGCCTCAGATGTTCTTTTATTGTTGAGAAATTTTTCACTATCCTGGGTTTTTTGTTTCTAAATGAATTTACAAATTAATCTTTCTAACCGTATGAAGAATTGAGTTGGAATTTTGATGGGGATTACATTGAATCTGTAGATTACTTTTAGCAAGAGTGCCATTTTTATAATATTAACTCTGCCAATTCATGAACATGGGAGATCTTTCCATTTTCTGAGATCTTTGATTTCTTTCTTCAGAGAATTGAGGTTCCTTTCCTACAGATTTTTCACTTGTTTGAATAGAGTCACAGCAAGATATTTTATAGTGCGTGCAACTCTTGTTATGGGTGTCATTTCCTTAATTTCTTCCTCAGCCCTATTAATTATCCTTTGAATATAGGAAGGCCACAGATTTGTTTGGGTTAATATATCCATTCACTTTGCTGAAGTTGTTTATCAGCTGTAGGAGTTCTCTGGTGTAAATTTTGGGGTCACTTATGTATACTATCATATCATCTGCAAATAGTGATATTTTGACTTCTTCCTTTCCAATTTTTATCCCTTTCACCTCCTTTTGTTGTTTAATTGCTCTAGCTAGAACTTCACACACTATATTAATAGATATTAGACAGCCTTGTTTAGTCCCTGATTTTAGTGGGATTGCTTCAAGTTTCTTTCCATTTAGTTTGATGTTGGCTACTGGTTTTCTATATATTGCTTTTGCTATGTTTAGGTATAAGCCTTGCATTCCTGATCCTTCCAAGACTTTTAACATGAAGGGATGTTGAATTTTGTGAAATGTTTTTTTCTTTCCAGCATTAATGAAATGAACATGTGTTTTTTCCTTTGTGTTTCTTTATGTAGTGGATTACATTGATGGATTTCTATGTATTGAACCATTCCTGCATTCCTTGGATGAAGCCTACTTGATAGAGGTAAATGAGCATTTTTTATGTGTGTGTTCTTGGATTTGGATTTGGTTTTCAAGAATTTTCTTCAGTACTTTTGCATCAATATTCATAAGGGAAATTTGTCTGAAGTTCTCTTTCTTTCTTGGGACTTTGTGTGGTGTTAGTATCAGTGTAACTGTGGCTTCATAGAATGAATTTGGTAGTGTTTCTTCTGCTTCTATTTTGTGGAATAGTTTGAAGAGTATTAGTATTAGGTCTTTTTTTGAAGGTCTGAATAAATTGTGCACTAAACCCATCTGGTCCTGGGCTTTTTGTTGTTGTTGTTGTTAGGAAACTTTTAATGAATGCTTCTATTTCTTTAGGGATTATGGGACTGTTTAGATGTTTTATTGGATTCGGATTTAACGTTGGTACATGCTATCTGTCTAAAAAAATGTTCATTTCATCCAGATTTTCCAGTTTTTTTTTTAGCTTTTGTAGTAGGATGTGTTTTTTTTTTAAATATCCTCAGTTTTTCTGTTGTTAAAGCACCCTTTCCATTTCTGATTTTGTTCATTTGGATATTGTCATTGTGCTTTCTGAATAGGCTGACTAAGGGTTTATCTATCTTGTTGATTTTCTCAAAGAGCCAGCTCCTGGTTTTGTTGATTCATGATATCGTTCTTTTTGTTTCATTTGTTTGGTTTCAGTCGTGAGTTTGATTATTTCCTGCCATCTACTCCACTTGTATGTATTTGCTTCTTTTTGTTCTAGAGCTTTCAGGTGCACTGCCAAGCTGCTAGTGTATCCTCTCTCTGGTTTCTTTTTGGAGGCACTGAGAGCTACGTGTTTTCCTCTTAGCACTGCTTTCATTGTGTCCCATAAGTTTGGATATGTTGTGGCTTCATTTTCATTACATTCTAAAAAGTCTTTAACTTTTTCTTTATTTCTTCCTTGACCAAGTTTTCATTGAGTAGCTTCCATGTGGTTTCTGTTGTTTTTGTCATTATTGAAGACCCGCATTAGTCTATGATGATCTGATAGGATGCATGGGATTATTTCAGTCTTCTTGTATCTGATGAGGCATGTTTTGAAACCATTTATCTGATCAGTTTTGGAGAAAGTAGCATGAGGTGCTGAGAGGAAGATATATTCTTTTTTTAAGATGGGATGCCTTATAGATATCTGTTAAATTCATTTAGTTTACAACTTCTGTTAGTTTCATTGTGTCTCTATTTAGTTACTGTTTCCATGATCTGTCCACAGATGAGAGTAGGATGTTGAAGTCTCCGACTATTATTGTGTGAGGCCCAATGTCAATTTTGAGCTTCAGTAAAGTTTCTCTTTGTGAATGTGGGTGCCCTTGCATTTGGAGCATAGATGTTCAGAATTGGGAGTTTATCTTGGTAGATTTTTCCTTTGATGTGTATGACGTGTCCTTCCTTATCTTTTTTGATAACTTTTGGTTGAAAGTTGATTTTAATGTGATTTTAGAATGGCTACTCCAGTTTCTTGGTAAATTGTTTTCTACCCTTTTACTCTGAAGTAGTGTCTGTCTTTGTCAGTGAGGTATGTTCTCTGGATGCAGGAAAATGCTGGGTCCTGTTTATGTATCCAGTCTGTTATTCTATGTCTGTCTATTGGGGGATTGAGTCCATTAATGTTAAAAGATATTAAAGAATAGTGATTGTTGCTTCCTGTTATTTTTGTTGGCTTTATGTTTATGTGGCTATCTTCTTTTGGGTTTGTTGAAGGAAGATTACTTTCTTGCTTTTTCTATGGTATAGTTTCCCTCCTTTTGTTAGCGTTTTCCATCTATTATCCTTTGTAAGGCCAGATTTGTGGAAATATATTGTGTAAATTTTGTTTTTGTCATGGTATATCTTGTTTTCTTCATCTATGGTAATTGAGAGTTTTACTGGGAATAGTAGCCTCTTAGTGTCCTTTTAGTGTCTGTATGACATCTGTCTAGAATCTTCTTGCTTTTTTAGTCTCTGTTGAAAATTCTGATCTAATTTTGATAGGTCTGCCTTTGAATGGCACTTGACATTTTTTCCTTAATGCTTTCAATATTCTTTCTTTGTTTTGTGCATTTTGTATTTTGACTATTATGTTGTGGGAGAACCACTCTACTTGAAGTTCTGTATGCTTCTTGTATGTTTATGGGTTTTTCTTTCTTTAGGTTACAGAAGTTTTCTTCTATAATTTTGAAGAAGATTTTTACTGGCCCTTTAAGTTGAGAATCTTCACTCTCTTCTATACCTCTTTTCCTTGGGTTTGGTCTTCTCATTGTTTCCTGGATTTCCTGAATCTTTTGGGTTACGAGATTTTTGCATTTTGTATTTTCTTTGACTGTTATGTCAATGTTTTCTATGATATCTTCTGCACCTGAGATTCTTCTATCTCTTTTATTCTGAGTTTGATGCTTGCGTGTATGATTCCTGATCTTTTTCATAAGTTTTCTATCTCCAGGGTTGTCTCCTTTTGCAATTTCCTTATTGTTTCTCTTTCCATTTTCAGATCTGGATGGTTTTGTTCAGTTCCTTCACCTGTTTGTTTGTGTTTTCCTGTAATTCTTTAAGGGATTCTTGTGTTTTCTCTTTAAGGGCTTCTACCCATTTACCTGTGTTCTCCTGCATTTCTTAAAAGTGAGTTATTTATGTCCTTCTTAAAGTCCTATATCATCATTATGAGATGTGATTTTAAATTAGAGTCTTGCTTTTCTAGTGTTTTGGGTTATCCAGGGCTTGCTGAGGAAGAACTGGTTTCTGATGATGCCAAGTAGCCTTGGTTTCTGTTGCTTATGTTCCTGCACTTGCCACTCACTATCTGGTTATCTGTACTGTTAGCTAGTCTTGCTGTCTCTGACTGGTTCATTCCTACTGTGAGCCTGTGTGTTAGCTGTCCTGGGAGACCAGCTCTCCTGGTGGAATTTAGGTATGGTGAGCTGTGGCACTGGGTCAGCTCTGGGGTGAAGAGGAAAACCAGAAGGTTCTTGTCCCTAGCTATTTCTTGGCCCTGAGTCCTGATGGTTTTGGGTGGGTCTTTCTTGGGTCAGGAATGTGATCAGAAGTGGTGGTCTTGCCTGTGCTCTCAGGTGTGCCAGCACTTCTGTGAAATCAACTCTCTTCTGGTGGAACCTGGGTTTGGAGAGCTGGGGCCCAGGGTCAGCTCCAGGCACAGATGGAGATTAGGAGCAATCCATTGGATTAATATAGCAAAACCAGTCATCTTACCAAAAACAATCTACAGATTCAACATAATTCCCATAAAAATTCCAACACACTCCTTTTCAGAGATTAAAAGAACAATACTCAACTTCATATGGAAAAACAAACATTCCAGTATAGCTAAAACAATCCTGTGCAATAAAACAACTACTGGAGGTATCATCATGTCTGAGCTCAAGCTGTGTTACAGAGCAATAGTAATAAAAGCTACATGGTATTGGAATAAAAACAATCAGGTTGATTAAAGGAATGAAATTCATGACTTAAAAGTAAACTCACACCTATTGACACTTAATTTTTGACAAAGAAGAAAAAAATGATACAATGGAGAAAAGAAAGCATCTCCAGCAAATGGCACTTGTCTAAATGGATGTCTGCATGTAGAAGAATGCAAATTGTTCCATATCCATCTCCTTGCACAAAACTCAGGTCCATGTTGATCAAAGACTTCAAGATACACTGAAACTAATAGAAGAGTATGTGGGGAATTGTCTTGGAATGCACTGGCACAGGAACAACTTCCTGAACAGACCAATAATAGCAGACACTAAGATCAACAATTAATGAATGGGACCTCATGAAACTGAAAAAGCTTCTGTAAGTCAAAGGACAAAAAAATCAGTAAGACAAAATGTCAGCCTAGAGAATGGAAAAAAATTTCACCAACTCCACATCTGACAGAGGACTAATTTCCAAAATATATGAAGAAATCAAGAAACTAGACATGAACAAAACAAATAATCCAATTTAAAATAAAATACAGATCTAAATAGAGAATTCTCAACAGAGGAATCTCAAATAGCCAATAAACACTTAAAGAAATGTTTAGGCCTTCTGGTTTCTGTCTCTAGAGGGGGACTCTCTTCTGCCACAGAGTGACATATACAGGTGGCACAGGGTGGTAGCTAACCACCTAGGAGTGCAGAGAGGCCTGACAGCACAGGTAGGACCACCCCTGCTGCTCAGAGGAACCAGCCCGAAACCCTGAGGACACAAAAGCCTAGAAACAGCCTGAGACAGGAGTCTTCCAATTTCCATCCACATCCAGGGCTGACCCTGGGCAACAGAGCTACATACACAAATACCACTATAAAAGGGCTGGTCTCCCAGGAGTACTTGCATACCTATGTACACAGAAAGAATGGGTCTCTGAGAAGTACATATACAGAGGCTTGCAAGACAGATAAGCCACAGTCAGAGACAGCAAGACCAGCTAACATAAGAGATAACCAGATGGCAAAAGGCAAACACAAGAACATTACCAACAGAAACCAAGGCAACATGACACCATCTGAACCCAGTTCTCCCACAACAGCAAGTCCTGGATACCCCAACACATAGGAAAGGAAGATCTGGATTTAAAATCACATTTCATATTGCTGATAGAGGACTTCAAGAAGGACATAAATAACTCCCTTAAAGAAATACAGGGGAACATGGATCAACAGGTAGAAGCCCTTAAAGAGGAAACACAAAAATCCCTTAAAGAATTACAGGAAAACACAAACAAACAAGTGAAGGAACTGAACAAAACTATCCAGGATCTAAAAATGGAAGTAGAAACAATGAAGAAATCACAAAGAGAGACAACTGTGGAGATAGAAAACTTTGGAAAGAAATCAGGAGTCATAGCTGCAAGCAACAGAATACAAGAGATAGAAGAAAGACTCTCAGGTGCTGAAGATATCATAGAAAACTCAACAGCCAAAGGAAATGCAAAATGTAAAAAGCTTGTAAGCGAAAAAAAAATCCAGAAAACCCAGGACATAATGAGAAGACCAAATCTAAGGATTATAAGTATAGAAGAGAGTGAAGATCTACAATTTAAAGGGCCAGTAAATATCTTCAACAAAAGTATAGAAGAAAACTTCCCTAACATATGCCCATGAACATACAGGAAGCCTACAGAACTCCAAACAGACTTGACCAGAACAGAAATTCCTTTGGTCACATAATAATCAAAAACCAAATGCACTAAACAAGGAAAGAATATTAAAAGCAATAGGGGGAAAAGCTCAAGTAACATGTAAACACAGATCTATTAGAATTACACTAGACTTCTCACCAGAGATGATGAAAGCTAGAAGATTCTGGGCAGATTGCATATAGACCTTAAGAGAACACAAATGCCAGACAAGCAAAACTCTCAATCACCATAGATGGAGAAAGCAAGATATTCCATGATAAAACCAAATTTACACAATATCTTTCCACAAATCCAGTCCTCCAAAGGATAGTAGATGGAAAACACCAACACAAGGAGGGAAACTACACCCTAGAAAAAACAAGGAAGTAATCTTTCAACAAACCCAAAAGAACATAACCACACAAACATAAAAATAACATAAAAATAACAGGAAGCAACAATCACTATTCCTTAATATTTCTCAATATCAATGGACTAAATTACCCAATAAAAAGATATAGACAAACAGACTGGAATGTAAACAGGACCCAGTATTTTGCTGCATACAGGAAATGCACCTCAGTGTCAAAGACAAATACTACCTCAGATTAAAAGGCTGGAAAACAATTTTCCAAGCAAATGGTCCCAAGAAACAAGCTGGAGTAACCATTCTAATATCAGATAAAGTAAACTTTCAACCAAAAGTCCAACAAAAAGAGACGGAAGGACACTCCAGACTCATCAAAAAAAAAAATCTACGAAGAAGAACTCTCAACATTCTGAACATCTAGGCTCCAAATGCGAGGGCACCCACAGTTGTAAAAGAAACTTTAACTAAAGCTCAAAGCATACATTGCCCCTCACACAATAATTGTGGGTGACCTCAATGCCACCACTCTCATCAATGAACAGATCAGGGAAACACAAACTAAACAGAGACAGTGAAACTAACAAAAGTTTTGGACCAAATGGAATTAACAGATATCTATAGAACATTTCATCCAAAATCAAAAGACTATACCTTCTTCTCAGCACCTCATGTTACCTTCTCCAAAATTAACCATATAATTGGTAACAAAACAGACCTCACAAAATATGATAAGATTGAAAATGCCTCCTATCAGATCACTAGGGATTAAGGCTGGTCTTCAATAGCAACAAAAACAATAGAAGGCCCACAAACACAAGGCAGCTGAACAATGCTCTACTTAATGATACCTTGTTCAAGAAAGAAATAAGGAAAGGACTCAAAGACTATTTGGAATTTAATGAAAATGAAGTCACAATATACTCATATTTATGGGACACAATGAAATCAGTGCTAATAGGAAAATGCATAGTTCTGAGTGCCTCAAAAAAAGAAACTGGAGAGAGAGAGAGAGAGAGAGAGAGAGAGAGAGAGAGAGAGAGAGAGAGAGAGAGAGAATACACTAACAGCTTAACTGCACACCTAAAAGCTTTAGAAAAGAAAGAAGCTTATACAGCCAAGAGGAGTAGATGGCAGGAAATAATCAAACTCAGGGCTGCAATCAATCAAGTAGAAACAAAAAGAACTATACAAAGAATCAACAAAACCAGAATTCCTACAGCTCATAAACAACTTAAACAAAGTATCTGGATATAAAATTAACTCAAACAAATTAGTAGCTTTCCTATACTCCAAGGATGCTACTCCAGGATAAACATGCTGAGAAAGAAATCAGGGTAATGACACTGTTCACTATAGTCACAAACAATAAAACGTATCTTGGTGTGTCTCTAACCAAACAAATGAAAGATCTGGATGACAAGAACTTCAAGTCTTTGAGAATATCAACAAGATAGATAAAACCTTAGCCAGACTAACCAAAGGGCACAGAGATAGAATCCAAATTAACAAAATCAAAAAAGAAAAGGGATATATAACAACAGAAAATGAGAAAATTAAAAAAATGATGAGTTCCTCCTACAAAATCCTATATTCAATACAACTGGAAAATCTGGATGAAATGCACAATTTACTAGACAGATACCAAATACCAAAGTTAAATCAGGATCAAATAGACCATCAAACTGTCCCATAATCCCAAAGAAATAGAAGCAGTCATTGAAAATCTCCCAACCAAAACCAGCACAGGACCAGATGGATTTAGTGCAGAATTCTATCAGAACGTCAAAGAAGACCTAATGCCAATACTCTTCAAACTATTGCACAAAATAGAAACAGAAGGATCATTACCCAACTTGCTCTATGAAGGCACAATTACACTGATACAAAAACCACACAAAGATACAACAAAGGATGAGAACTTCAGACTAATATCCCTTATGAATATCCGTGCAAAAATACTCAAGAAAATTCTTGCCAACCAATCCAGGAACACACTAAAAAGATCACTCACCATGATCAAGTAGGCAGGAATGGTTCAATATATGGAAATCCATCAATGTATTCCGCTACATAAACAAATTCAAAGGAAAAAAAAAACACATGGTCGTTTCATTAGATGCTGAAAAAGCATTTGACAAAATTCAGCATTGCTTCATGTTAAAGGTCTTGGAAAGAACAGGAATTCAAGGCCAATACCAAAACATAGTAAAAGCAATATACAACAAACCAGTAGCCAACATCAAACTAAATGGAAAGAAACTTGAAGCAATCCCATTAAAATCAGGGACTAGACAAGGCCGCCCTCTCTCTCCATATCTATTCAATATAGTACTTGAAGTTCCAGCTAGAACAATTAGACAAAATAAGCAGGTCAAATGGTTATGACTCAGAAAGGAAGAAGTCAAACTATCACTATTTGCAGATGATATGGTAGTATACTTAAACTACCCAAAAAACTCCACCAGAGAACTACTACAGCTGATAAACAACTTAAACAGTGTCTGGATAGAAAATTAACTCAAACAAATTAGTAGCTTTCCTATACTCCAAGGATGTTTACTCCAGGATAAACATGCTGAGAAAGAAATCTGGGTAATGACACCCTTCACTATAGTCACAAACAATAAAAAATATCTTAGTGTGACTCTAACCAAATAAATGAAAGATCTGGATGACAAGAACTTCAAGTCTCTGAAGAAAGAAATCAATGAAGACCTCAGAAGATGGAAAGATCTCCAATGCTCATGGATTGGCAGGATTAATATAGTAAAGAATGGCCATCTTGCCAAAAGCAATCTACATATTCAATGCAATCCCCATCAAAATCTCAACTCAATTCTTCATAGAGTTAGAAAGAACAATTCTCAGATTCATCTGGAATAACAAAAAACCCAGGATAACTAAAACTATTCTCAATAATAAAAATCTTCTGGGGGAATCAGAGCTTGTGGAATACTTTGAAAGAGGGTTAGGAAGGAGTTTAGAAGCTGCAGGAGTCCAAGGACACTACAAAACCCCAGAGATTCAACTAAGTAGCTCTTACAGGGTTCCACAGAGACTGAAATGAGAATCAGGGAGTCTGTATGAGTCTGAGCTAGGTCCTCTGCATATGCTTTATGGTTGTGGAACTTGCTGTTCTTATGGGACTTCTCTACAGTGGAAGTATGGGATATCTCTGCCTTTTTACTGCTTTTGGGACCATTCCTCCTAGTAGGTTGCCTCATCACATGTTACTATAAGGGAATGTCCCTAGTCTTAGTCCAACCTAGTATGCCATGTTTGGTTGATATCTATGGGAGTCCTGCTCTTTTCTGAAGGGAAACAGAGAAGTAGATCTGGGGGAGAGGGGTGATTTGAAGGAGGGAGTAGGAGGAAAGGATGGAAGGACTGGAAGGAAATGAGGGAGGGAAGGACTGAAAGGATAGGAGGGAGGAGAAACTGTGGTAGAGATACAATGTATGGGAGGTTAAAAAAGAGAACACACCATGTTGGAAGCATAGCAACAAGAAGTGGGCATGGTAGCAGGTGCAGGAAGCTCAAGACTCACATATTAAACTATAAGAACCAAAGATAGATAGATAGATAGATAGATAGATAGATAGATAGATAGATAGATAGATAGAGGTGCAGACAGAAAGGTGCAGAGAGAGAGAGGTGCAGAGAGAGGAAGAGAGGCACAGAGAGAAGAGACTGAATCTTTTAAGCTCAACATCCATCTCAGTGACTTACTCTCTCTAAAACCCATCAACAGTAGTCCTAATTAGGGGACACATGTTCAAATGACCAAGACTGTGGGAGTGTTTCTCATTCAAACAACAACAATTATCAAAACAAAAAATAGCAACTGATCTGCAGAATTAAATTACTCTGTAGAACAAACTGTAGATGGATTTGAATATCATGGAGAATTCCTCCTTAACAAATATAGAATATACATTATTTGTAACAGTCCATTCATTCTTCTCTAAAATAGGACTCATCTAAAAGATACAAAACAAGTCTTAACAAACATGGGTAACACCACCACCACCCCCCAAAAACAAAGTATTTTCTTGTATCTTAACAAGTCAAAATGGGATAAATCAATAGCAAAACTACTAACTACACAAACACCTGCAGATTGGGGATACAGTCATGTCAGTAAGTGAGCTATTGAAAAATTAGAATAATTTTCAAGCCATCTGTCCAGTAACTCTTTGGGTCCATTAATGACGGACAGACAGACAGACAGACACACACACACACACACACACACACACACACACACACACACACACACACATTCTTACTTTTGAAATGCTGTGATTAGTTTGAAAGGTTCTAATTCTGTTCCTGCTACCTCAGGCCCAATTGGAGAAGTGGCTTATGGCCATTACCTGAATTCTTACATGGCTCATTGGCACTGTCTCCTGCTGCTTTAAACATGATTTATTTCCCACCACATAATGGCAATCATCTGTCTCTCCTCCTCTCTCCTGTGCTGTAACCCACAAAAATCTAAGGGGCCCACCCAGTTTTCCTTTGCCCAGCCACTGGCCACTGGCATCTTTATTGACCAATCAAAGACCAATTAGGGACAAGGACCTTCAGCATTTGACCATGCAGATTCCCAATCAATTCAAAGCATTAGAAGCCACCCCCAACACAAGAGGGCTCAAATCAATAATCCTATAATAAATCTCAAATCTGAGAACATGATTAAGCCAAATCTAAAAGCAGTACATAACAAGAAATAGGTACTATCAGGACTTCTTAGTGGAGACTAAAAGAAAACCTCAAAGATCCAATCGAAA
>BDUI01000018.1:1241676-1256219 GCA_002335545.1 Apodemus speciosus
AGTAGGTGGTCTGCAGTCCTGAAGACATCTCTCACTAGAACCAAATCATTTTAGCACCCTGATCCCAGACTTGCAAGCTTCAATGAAGATCATACAGATAGACATGAAAAATTAACAACTTATATCGTTCGGCCTAAATTTCTTAGGGATTTATTGACAGGGATAGATTTAAATGTAATGTTGAGGTTATGAGCTGTAATTTGACATGCATGTATACCATGAGTCCTTGTTTTAGTGTCCAAAATACTGTATCACCTCTGCTAGTATTTGAGGAAATAAAATTGTTAGATTGGTTGAAAAAAAAAAACTCAGGAGAAAGCAGGTACTGGCAAGGATGTGGAGAAAGAGGAACACTCTTCCATGGCTTCTGGGATTGCAAGCTGGTACAACTACTCTGGAAATCAGTCTGGAAGTTCCTCAGAAAATTAGGCATGATACTGCCAGAGGACACCATTATACCACTCCTGGGCATATACCCAGAGGATTCTCCAGCATGTAATAAGGACACATGCTCCACTATGTTCATTGTAGCCCTATTTATAATAGCCAGAAGCTGGAAAGAACCCAGATGGTCCTCAGTGGAGGAATGGATACAGAAAATGTGGTATATTTACACAATGGAATACTTCTCAGCTATTAAATCTATGAATTCATGAAATTCTTAGTCAAATGGGTGGAAATGGAAAATATCATCATAAGTGAGGTAACCCAATCACAAAAGAACACATATGGTGTGCACTTACTGATAAGCAGATATTAGCACAGAATCTTGGAATACCCAAGAAACAATTCACATATCAAATGATGCCCAATAAAAAGGAATGGGAGGCTCCTGGTTCTGCAAAGTCTCAATGCAGCAGTGTAGGGGAATACTAAGATAGGGAAGCAGGAAGGGGTTGATTGGGGAACTGGGGGAGGGAAGGGAGCTTATGGGACTTTCGAGAAGGAGGGATCTAGAAAAGGGGAAATCATTTGAAATGTAAATAAAGATTATATCTAATAAAATATCCACCTTCATTTTCAGAACACATTTCTCATGTAGTTAGTTGTTTAGTATCACTTAAGATGGTGTGGCTGCATTTATGATTCAACCTACATACTTTGCACTTGATGTGGTATTATATATTTAAAAATAAACTTCTGTGGCTGGAGAGATGACTCAGCAGTTAAGAGCACTGCTTCCAGCCTCCTCTGCCTGCCCAGTTCCTTCTGTTGTGGTAGATCCCTGTCAATCCTGCCACAGGGAAGGCCCCATCTCCTGATACTTTCTTGAGAACCAGCAGCATGCAGGGCATTTGGCAAGAACCACCCCCACTTCTGGAGGCCCAGAGCTGCTGGCTGGGACTCACTACCCAGCAACCACCAAAACCCCGCCCACCTCCAGAATACCATACCCTTTCTGTTCCTTCTACCCCTTCTTCCACTGCATCTGCTTGCCGCATTTCTTCTGCTGGGGTAGACCCCTGCAAGTTTTGCCACAGGGATGGCCCCATCTCCTGATACTTACTAAAGAACCAGCAGCAAGCAGGGCATTTGAGAACCAGCAACCCTCAGGGCATTTGACCCTTGCCAGGTCTGCTGCAGGGAAGACCCATTCTCCTGATACTTCCGTGTTGAACCAGTCTTATGCAGGGCATTTGAGAGAATGGGAATCCCAGGAGTACAGATACACAGGCTTGAAGGACACAGAAGCCACAGTCAGAGACAGCAAGACCAACTAACACCAGAGATAATGGCCAAAAGGAAAAGCAAGATCATTACCAACAGAAACCAAGACAACATGGCATCATCAGAACCCAGTTCTCCCACAATAGCAAATCCTGGATACCCCATCACATTGGAAAAGCAAGAGCTGGATTTACAATCACATCTCATGATGCTGATAGAGGACTTCAAGCAGGACATAAATTACTCCCTTAAAGAAATACAGGAGAACATGGGTCAACAAGTGGAAGCCCTTAAACACAAAAATACCTTAAAGAAGTATAGGAGAATATGGATCAATAGGTAGAAGCTCTTAAAGAGCAAACATAAAAATCCCTTAAAGAAATTCAGGAAAACACAAATGAACAAGTGAAGAAACTGAATAAAACTATCCAGGATCTAAAAATGGAAGTAGAAACAATAAAGAAATCACAAAGTGAGAAGTCTCTGGAGATAGAAAACCATGGAAAGAATTCAAGAGTCATAGAAGCAAGCATCAACAACAGAATTCAAGAGATAGAAGAAAGAATCTCAGATGCTGAAGAATCCATAGAAAACACTGACTCAACAGTCAAGGAAAATGCAAAATGCAAAAAGTTTGTAATGTCCAAAAATCCAGGAAACCCAGGACACAATAACAAAATCAAACCTAAGGATTATAGGTATAGAAGAGAATGAGAATTTACATCTTAAAGGGACAGTAAATATCTTCAACACAATTATGGAAGAAAACTTCCCTAACCTAAAGAAAAAGATGTCCATGAACATACAAGTATCCTGCAGAACTCCAAACAGACTGGATCAGAACAGAAATTCCTTCAGTCACATAAAAATCAAAACCCCAAATGCACTAAACAAAGAATGAATATTAAATGCAGTAAGGGAAAAATGTCAAGTAACATGTAAACAAAGACCTACCAGAATTATGCCAGACTTCTCACCAGAAACTATGAAAGCTAGAAGATCCTGGGCAGATGTCATACAGACCCAAAGAGAACATAAATGTCAGCCCAGACTACCATACCCAGCAAAACTCTCAATTACCACAGATGGAGAAAACAAGACATTCCATTACAAAAGCAAATTTACAGAATATCTTTCCACAAATCCAACTCTACAAAGGATAATGGGTGGAAAATACCAACACAAGGTAGGAAACCACACCCTAGAAAAAGCAATAAAGTAATCATCTTTCAACAAACCCAAAAGAAGATAGCCACACAAACAGAATTTCACCTTTAACAAAGAAGATAACAGTAAGCAACATCAACTTTCCTTAATATCTCTTAACATCAAGGGTCTCAATTTCCCAATAAAAACACATAGACTAACAGACTAGATATGTAAACAGGGCCCAACAATTTGCTGCATACAAGAAACCCACCTCAGTGACAAAGGCAGTCACTACTTCAGAGTCAATGATTGGAAAACAATTTTCCAAGCAAATGGTCCCAAGAAACAAGCTGGATTGGCCATTCTTATATCAGATAAAATTGACTTTCAACCAAAAATTGTCAAAAAAGATAAGGAGGGACACTTCATACTGGTCAAAGGAAAAGTCTACCAAAATGAGCTCTCAATTCTGAACATCTATGTTCTGAATGCAAGGGCACCCACATTCATAAAAGAAACTTTACTAAAGCTAAAGCACACATTGCACCCCACACAATAATAGTGGGAGAATTCAACACCCCACTCTCATCAATGAACAAATCATGGAACCAGAAACTAAACAGAGACACAGTGTAATGAGTTGAAGTTATGGACCAAATGGATCTAACAAATATTTATACAACATTCGATCCTAAAACAAAAGAATATACCTTTGTCTCAGCACCTCATGTTACCTTCTCCAAAACTGACCATATAATTGGTCACAAAACAGGCCTCAACAGACACAGAAATATTGAAATTATTCCATACACCTTGCCAGATCAACATGGCCTAAGGCTGGTCTTCAGTCCAAACAAAAACAATGGAATACCCTCATAGAGGTGGACTTTGAACAATGCTCTTCTCAATGATAGCTTGGTCAAGGAAGAAATAAAGAAAGAAATTAAAGACTTTTTAAATTTAATGAAAATGAAAATCACATCATACCAAAACTTATGGGACAAAGTGAAAGCAGTGCTAAGAGGAAAACTCATAGCTCCAAGGACCTCCAAAAAGAAAATGGAGAGAGCTTACATTAGCTACTTGACAGTGCACCTGAAAGCTCTGGAAAAAAAGAAGCAAATATACCTAAGAGGAGTAGACAGCAGGAAATAATCAAACTCAGGGCTGAAATCAACCTAATAGAAACAAAAAGAACTATACAAAGAATCAACAAAACCAGGAGCTGGTTCTTTGAGAAAATCAACAAGATAGATAAACCCTTAGCCAGAATGATCAGTGGGCACAGAGTCAGTATCTAATTTAACAAAATCAGAAATGAAAAAGGAGACGTAACAACACAAACTGTGGAAAATCAAAAAAATCATCAGATCCTACTACAAGAGTTTATACTCAACAAAATTTGAAAATCTGGATGAAATGGACAACTTTCTAGATACATACCAGGTGCCAATGTTAAAAACCATCTAATTAGTCCAATAAGTTCTCAGGAAATACAAGCAATTGTTAATAGACACCCATCAAAAACAAAACAAAACAAAACAAAACAAAACAAAACAAAACAAAACAAAACACCCAGAACTGGAAGGGTTTAGCAGGGAATTCTATCAGATCTTCAAAGAAGAGGTAAGACTGTTACTCTTCAAACTCTTCAAACTATTCCACGAAATAGAAACTCAAGGAACACTACCCAACTCATTCTATGAAGCCACAATAATGTTTATACCTAAAAGAAACGAAGACCGAACAAGGAAAGAGATCTTCAGATTAATCTCCCTTATGAACATCAATGTAAAAATTCTCAACAAAATTCTGGCCAACCAAATCCAAGAATGCATCAATATGATAATTCACCACAATCAAGTAGGTTTCATCCCAGGGATGCAGGGGTGGTTCAATATACAGAAATCCACCAACGAAATCCACTACATACATAAACTCAAGGAAAAAAAACCACATGGTCATTTCATTAGATTCTGAAAAGGCTTTTGACAAAATCCAGCATCCCTTCATGATAAAAGTCTTGGAGAGATCAGAAATCCAAGGCCCATACCTAAACATAGTGAAAGGATTATACTGCAAACTGGTAGCCAATATCAAACTAAATGGAGAGAAGCTTGAAGCAAACCCAGTGAAATCAGGGACCAGATATGGCTGCCCACTCTCTCCCTATCTATTCAATATAGTACTTGAAGTCCTAGCCAAGGCAATCAGACAACAACAGGAGGTCAAAGGTACACAAATTGGAAAGGAAGAATCAAAGTATCACTATTTGCAGATGATATGATCATATACTTAAGCGACCCCAAAACTTCCACCAGAGAACTCCTAAAGCTGATAAATTCAGGAATGTGGCTGGACATAAAATTCACTCAAACAGATCAGTACCCTTCCTCTTTTTAAAGGATAAACAAACTGAGAAAGCAATTAGGGAAATGACACCCTTCATAATAGTCATAAATATTACATCCCTTGGTATGCAAGTGAAAGATCTGTATGACAAGAACTTCAAGCCTCTGAAGAAAGAAATCAAAGAAGATGACAGAAGATGGAAAGATCTCCCATGCTCATGGATTGGCAGGATTAATACAGTAAAAATGACCATCTTGCTGAAATCAATCTACAGATTTAATGCAATCCCTGTGAAAATTCTAATTCAATTTTTCACAGATCTAGAAAAAGCAATTCTGAAATTCATATGGAATAAAAAAAAAAACCCAGGATAGCAAAAAATATTCTCCACAACAAAAGATTTTCTGGGGGATCCACCATCCCTGACATCAAGCCCTACTACAGAGTAATAGTGATAAAAATTATTTGGTATTGGTACAGAGACAGGCAGGAAGATCAATGGAATAGAATTGAAGACCCAGAAAGGAACCTAAACACATATGGTCACTTGTTATTTGACAAAGGAGCTAAAAACATCCAGTAAAAAAAAAAAAAGACATTTTGGACAAATGGTGCTGGATCAACAGGAGGTCAGCATTCATAAAAATGCAAATTGACCCATTCTCATCTCCTTGTACAAAGCTCAAGTCCAAGTGGATCAAGGACCTACACATAAAACCAGACACACTGAAGCATATAGAGGAGAAAGTGGGGAAGAACCTTGAATAATACATGGGCACAGTGGAAAATTTTCTGAATAGAACACCAATGGCTTATGCTCTAAGAACAAGAATCGGCAAATGCGACCTCACATTGGCTCAGGGGGAAAGTTCCTGAAGAGAACACCAATAGCTTATGCCCTAAGATCAAGAATAGACAAATGGGACCTCATAAAATTACAAAGTTTCTGCAAGGCAAAAGACACTGTCAAAAGGAAAAATCGGGAACCAACAAATTGGGAAAATATCTTCACCAACCCCACTTCTGATAGAGGGCTGATATCCAGTGTATACAAAGAACTCAAAAGGTTAGACCCCAGAAAAACAAATAACCCTATCAAAAATGGGGTACAGAGCTAAACAAAGACTTTTCACCTGAAGAACTTCAGATGGCTGAGAAGCACCTTAAGAAATGTTCAACATCATTAGTCATTAGGGAAATGCAAATCAAATCAACCCTGAGATTTCACCTTACACAGGTCAGAATGGCTAAGATGAAAAAGTCAGGTGACAGCAAATGCTGGACAGGATGCAGGGGAATAGGAACACTTCTCCATTGTTGGTGGGAATGCAACCTGGTAAAACCACTCTGGAAGTCACTTTGGCAGTTCCTCAGAAAATTTGACATAATACTACCTGAGGACTCAGGTATACCACTCCTGGGTATATACCCAGAAGATGCTCCAACATGTAATAAGGACACATGCTCTATTATGTTCATAGCAGGCTCATTTATAATAGCCAGAAGCAGAAAAGAACCCAGATGTCCTTCAACAGAGGAATGGATACAGAAACTGTGGTATATATTCACAATGGAGTACTATTCAGCTATTAAAAACAATGAATTCATGAAATTCTGAGGCAAATGGATGGCACTAGAAAGTGTCATCCTGAGTGAGGTAACCCAATCACAAGAGAACACACATGGTATGCACTCACTGATAAATGGATGTTAGCCCCAAAGCTCAAAATAAATGAGTTACAATTCACAGACCACAGGAAGCTCAAGAAGAAGGAGGACTGAAGTAGGGGTGCTTTGGTTCCTCTGAGAAAGGGAACAAAATACTCACAGAAGCAAATATGGAGACAAAATGTAGAACAGAGACTGGAGGAAAGGCCACCCAGAGACTGCCCTACCTGAGTATTTATCATATGAACAGTCACCAAACCCCCACACTATTATGGATGAAAAGAAGTATGTACCAAAGGAGCCTGTTAATGTTGTCTCTGGAGGGGCCCTGCCAGAGCCTTACACATATAGAGGCAGATGCTAGCAGCCAACCATTGGTCTGGGTGTGGGGTCCCCAATGGAGGAGTTTGAGAGTGGTCCAGAGGAGCCGAAGGGGTTAACAGTCCCATGGGAATAACAATGATTTCGGCCACCCAGAAGCCCCAAGACTTCCAGGGACTAAACCATCAACCAAGGGGTACACATGGTTCCAGCCAAAAGTGTGGTAAAGGAATGCCTTGTCAGGCATCAGTGGTAGGAGTGGTTCTTGGTCCTGTGAAGGCTCAATAGATGTCTCAACAAAGGAAAATCGAGGTGGGGGTGTGAGTTGGTCAGGTGGAGGGGCATATACTTGGACACAGAGGGTGGGAGGAGGAGTTGGCATTTTCAGGGAAGGAGGAAACCAGTAAAGGTTTTAGCATTTAAAATGTAAATGAAGACTATATTCAATTAAAAGAGTAAAAAATTTAAAAAAAGAAATGCAACAAAATCAAAATCAATAATATATGAAATTTTAATACACAAAAAGAACTCAGGACCTGCCTCAACACTTTATACCCATTTCTCAGGATCTCAGGATCTCTGCCATGGTATCTCTTATCCTACAATGTACCAGTGCTTGAAGATTACTGAGAAGATTCCAGGAAATTCTATAATTCCAGAAAAAAAAGAATAAATGTAATTCTACACCTAGATGAAAATCTACAGGCAAGTTAATGGATGATTAAAAATGAGAGAATCAATCTTCTTCAGAAACAAGCTCCATGATAGATTATCTAATCCCACTTAACCATAAATATGTACACATACAAATACACATACATATATGTAGTGATAAATAAACTTACCAGGTTTTATTTATAAATTTATATGTGCTTATATGTTTCTGTTTTGACAATAATAAAAAAATAAGACTTCATAAAAATGAAACTATGTAGAGATGGGAAATGAGAAACAGAGGAGTGGAAGAACAAAAAATTGTTAATATATTTCTCATGTGAAATATTCAAAATGGGTAAATTTATTAAAAATTAAAAATGGAAAATGAAGAGCACTGCTTCCAATGGTCCTGAGGTCAATTTCCAGTAACATGTAGTGGCTCACAACCATCTTTAATGGAATCCAATGCTCTCTTCTGGTGTGTCTGAGAACAGTGACAGACATCCAAAACAAACAAACAAACAAATAAATAAATAAACACATCCTTGAGTATAGACAATTCAAAGACTTGATAATTTCATTCAGATAACAAGCCTCACTGGATGATATATAATTTGTTGTGCTATTAATATACTTTATAAACATTGAACCAAAATACACACATTTTATTAGTACCATTTAAGGTATAAAAGAATGGGCTGGAGAGAATGCTCAGCGGTTAAGAGCACTGACTGCTCTTCCAAAGGTCCTGAGTTCAATCCCAGCAACACATGGTGACTCATAACCATCCGTAATAGGATCTGATGCCTTCTTCTGGTGTGTCTGAATGCAGCTATAGTGTACTTACATATAACAATAAATAAGTCTTTAAAAAAAAAGGTATAAAAGAACACTAAGTATTATGTCAGGTGAGCTGAATTTCTACAATTCCCATCTATCTTGTGACTTCGAGAGCTTTGAAACCTTTGGAAATTTGAATGTCATATCTAGTCACTCATCTAAACTGTCTTACAAACTTAGTTTTTCTCAAAAGACAATATCTGTATGAAGTGGATTCAGCTGAGCAGGATTTCTATGGAAACTGGATTCATGCTGGTTGCTCTAGTCCTCATGTTTCTTTCTTTTAAACAACTGGGCACATTTTATTGGCTCTCCCATTCTCTTGTGTTTCCTGATTGCTCCTTTCTTTGATCACCAGCATTTGTTTTATGGAGACTACAACAAAGAAGAAATCTTCTTTATCTAATTGTTTTTACTGCAGTGATAAAACGCCATCACCAAAAGCAATCTTGGGAAGAAAGGGTTTACTTTATCTTCTAACTCACAATCCATCTTTGAGAGAAGTTGAGGAAGGCAGGAACTAGGATGGAGGCACTGAAGCAGAGACCATGGAGAAAGCTGTTTACTGCCTAGCTCCTCATAACATACTCAACTTGATTTCTTATTCAACCTAGGTCTACCTGATCAGGGGTGGTGCCACTCTCACTGGACTGAGCCACCCCACATCAATCATTAAGAAATAAAATGCCCCACAGACTTCCTATAGGCATTCTGATGGAACCATTTTCTCAATTGAGATTCCTCCTTCCAGATGATTCCACCCTGTTTCAAGTTGACAGAAACCTAATACACTTCGCATCCCTATAGATTCAACTGCCATTATTGACTGAATCCTCACGCTTAGCAATTCACCCTCATCATGAGTTTTGAAGAAAGGTACAAAATTCTCAAGACTCTGGAGCCAATTTTCATTCATTTTACAATGGTATATAGAACAGACATCTTTAGGAAAAGTAAACAGTGTTTTGTAAAATCAAACAAGCCAACAGTAGAAGCTACTGTTCCCAGAGGGCTGGAATTTACTAGTTGGGTAATTTAAGTGGTAAGTGCAATCCATTTACAGAGAGAAAATGGACAAGATGCTGCTTCTCCTTTAGTTGATACCATTCTATATTGTTCCCATGATGGGGTGTTCTTTCTGTGATCGATATTCCAGAAGAGATGTCACTGTTCAGGAAGATGCAACTCTGTTTCTGAGCTGGGGTGCGTATACATCCTCATTGTTAAAGGTACCTTTGAACTTATGTTTTTCAATAAAGTATAGCATATTAGATATAAAGTATATTAGATATCCTCCCTCCAGTTTTCTGATTTATCCTTCACTTTACACCATCCTCTTCCAACCTATACTCTACATCTTACTATGTCTTTGGGCTTTCTTGTTCCCTGCTTCTCATTAAACCTGGATTCTTACTCCATGTCCTATCCTGTCAAGATATTAGGGAAATTTTATTCCTCAATGTCTTCCTCTGGTCCTAAGTGACCTCCACAGCTATTCACTTACCTTGTGCACTGATGTGAGAGAAATGGTCTGTGTTGCCAAAGACTGATGTGATTCTTTATCAGGGGAAAAATGAGTATCAAGCACTTGTTATTACATCTGTAGTATATTGCTACATCTTTTTAAATCTATCTTTAGTCTTTTATTATCCTCTTCAAATGGGCCTCTGCAAATTCTGGCACTGATCTTCCTCAAAGATATGACAAGGATATTTATTCATGAAAATGGCTCACATACTTGGCACCATCAAGAGACTGCTTGATACACTATGGTGACATAAGCATAAATATATTAATTATGAAGAAATAACATCAAAAATAGGTTTGAATAGGTGGTAAGTAGAGGTGTTTATAGACCCAAAGTCCCAAAAGCAAGAAGTACCTGAGAAAATCAAAAGCCAATATTATATAATTTGTTTATGAAGTTGAGGTCCTCTTCTGAAATGTTTCCAGTAAATAGCTGTATTGGGTGACCACAATGCCTCCCTCATAAGATAGAACACTCCAGTTCTGGTTCTAATCCTACCTACTATTTGAGTGGCACGTGATGTCTATTTCAAGGGTTGCTAAGAGGACTAAGCCTCTTTCCTCATAGTAACTTTTCAATTGGGGGACAATATAATCTATATAATCTATCTTGATGGAATCTTACCTTTAACTTGTAACATTAAAGAATAGATCAGCTATGATAGACTCTTGAAGATAATCAATAAAATTAGTTTTGCTTTACATTACATGATATATTTATCATGACTATACATATATACACACATATAACATGTATATGTATATGTATATATATATATATATACATACATATATATATATATAGTTATGGCAGAACTGAAAATGAGCTACATATTTCTAAAATTCTGATGAGTGCAGATTCTCAGGACACATGACTAAATGTATAGCCAGTCAAATAGCATATACAGCTGAATGGAAGGGCTGCCAAGTTGTAAATACTTTCAGGAGACAACTTTTGACCCAGAGGGACACAAAGTCTTTTGAAAAATGGAGTTAAAATATTATTATTTCAAATGTTTTCCATTTATATTATTACAAAAAATCATCTAGGAAGTTTCAGCTACTTAATAGCGATTATCCAAATATTTCTAATATTTCTAAAAATTAGTACTAAGAGAATTTGAATTTTATCTTGTTTAAGTAAAAATATGCAGTTAAAATACCATCATATTCCCTAGAGATGATTTTACTGATGCTCTTTTCCTGCCATTTATCTCTAGTTTTTTACCTATTATCTGAGATAAAATTCTAATGTTTTGCTTCAATCTCTTATACTTTAATGCAGAGATTAAAGTAATCCATTTTAAAATTATGATGACTGTGAGCCATGCTGAAATATTTATCAAACATATTCACAGTCTCTATATTATGTGACTTTTATTTGATGAGTAAAACTTTGTTTTAGACAGTAAAAGGGAAGCTTAGCTTTTTTTAGAAAGATAAATGAGGGGACTATATATGTATATGTATATATGTATTTAAAAGTAATCATAAGAAAACTGGAGGGAGAACTTGCACCATTTGAGCTAATTATCTGAATGCTTTTCTTCTTTTTTTTTTTTTTAAAAAAAAATGTGTACATCAGTGTTTATTGTAGCACCCATCATAACATATATCATACTAGGTGCTGATGGACAGATAAATATAATGAAAATGTAGCAAGTATGTAAGGTGGCAATTTATATGGCTATAAAGATGAAAGGTTTCAAGTTATAATGAAACCTATTTATATGTTAATTAGAAGAATTATTTTACTTTTATTGAAACATAATGCATCCTAACTATGGACAGTTTCCCTCCCTTCGCTCTTCCTACCCCCTCCATTCTTTATCCCCCAGATTTATTCTCTCTTTGTTTCAGTTCAGAAAGGGGCAGGCCTCCAAAACACAACATTCAACCATACAGGTCTTTTATTAGCTTTCATTTTCACAATGGAAATTGGTCTGAAATTCTTTCTTTGTTGAGTTTTTTTGTGGTTTAGGAATCAGCATGACCGTAGCCTCATGAAATGAATTTGGCAATGTTCCTTCTCTTTCTATTTTGTGGAATAATTTGAGTAGTGGCATTAACTATGCTTTGACAGTTTGGTAGAATACTGCACTAAAACTGTCTGGCCCTGGATTCTTTTTGGTTGGGAAATTTTAATGACTGTATCTATTACRCTAGAAATTGTATATCTATTTAAGTAATTTATATGATCTACTTTGGAAAGTTGTACCTATAAAGAAAAGTATCTATTTCTTTTAGATTTTCCCATTGGTGGAGTTATTATTATTATCTTCAATCATTTTCTATAGTTTAGTTGTTATCCTCCTCCCAATCTTCCCTCCGACAGTTCCTTATCCCATTCCTTCTCCCTCCCACCCCACCCCTGTCTCCAGAAGGATGTCCCCACCGCCACCTAACCCCATCCCACCCTGCCAGACCTCCCCATTCTCTAGGGTTTCAAGTAGTTAGATGGATAGGTGTGCCTTCTTTCAATGAGGCCAGACCAGGGAGTCCTCTGACGTATTAATGTTAGGGTGGTGGGACTTGTGCCAGCTAGTATATGCTGGTTGGTGGCTCAGTGTCTGAGAGATCTCAGGGTTCCAGGTTAGTTGAGACTTCTTGTCTTCTTATTGGGTTGCCTTCCTCCTCACCTTCTTCCAGTCTTTCCCTAATTCAACCACAGAGGTCCCCGACTTCAGTCCATTGGTTGAGTGTAAGTATCTGCATCTGTCCCCGTTAGCTGTTTGTTGGGTCTCTCAGAGGGCAGCCATGCTAGGCTCCTATCTGAAAGCACACAGTAATAGTGTCAAGCCTTGGAGCCTCCCCTTGAGATGGATCCCAAGTTGGGCTGGTCACTAGACCTCCTTTCCCTCAGTCTCTTCTCCATTTTGTTCTTGCAGTTCTTTTAGACAGAAACAATTCTGGGTCAGAGTTCTTGACTGTGGGATGGCAACGCCATGCCTCCAATTGATGCCCTATCTTTCTACTGAGGGTGGACTCTACAAGTTTCCTATCCCCACTGTTGGGCATTTTATCTTCAGTTTCTCCCTTTGAGTCCTGAGAGCCTGTGGTACATTCTAGAGCTCCCCCCATCTCTGACCTTCTGAGGTTTCCTGTTTCCATTCATTATGCTGGTCCTCAGAGCTTCACTCCTCTTCTCCCTATCCCAATACCTGACCATCTCCCCCCTTCCCCCTTCCCCCTCTCTCCCCTTTCCAGGTCCCTTCTTTCCTCTGTTCCCTGTGATTGCTTTCTTCTCTCTTCCTAATAGGATTGAAGCATCCTCATTTGGGCCCTTCAGCTTGCTAACCTTCTTAAGTTATATGAATTGTATCCTGGGTATTCTGTACTTTTTTGGCTAATATCCACTTATTAGTGAGTACATACTATGCATGTCCATTTTGGTCTGAGTTGCCTCACTTATAATGATATTTTTCTAGTTCCATCCATTTGCCTGCAAAATTTGATTTCCTCATTTTTCATAGCTGCATAGTATTTCATTATGTAAATGAACCACATTGTATGTCTCCATTATTCTATTGTTGGGCATCTGGGTTGTTTCCAGCTTCTGGCTATCACAAATAAGGCCTCTATGAACATAGTGGATCACATGCCCCTGTGGCATGGTGGTATATGCCCAAGAGTTTTGGGTCTTCAGGTAGATCTATTTCCAATTTTCTAAGGAAACTTCAGATTGATTTCCAGAATGGTTATGACTTTTTCATTCACTGGATTTCTTCAGTGTCTGTTGTTATGTCCTAATTTTCATTTCTGATTTTGTTAATATGGATATTCTTCTTTCCTCTGTTAGTTTAGAGAAGGGTTTTTACATCTTGTTGATTTTCTCAAAGAATCAACTCTTTGTTTCATTGATTCTTTCCATTGTTCTCTTTGTTTCTATTTTATTGATATTAGCTCTCAATTTGATTACTTCTTACCATCATCTTCTTTTTGGTATGCTTACCTCTTTTTATTCTAGATCTTCCAGGTGTGCTGCTATATTGCTTGTATGAAATCACTCTAATTTTTTTGATGTAGGCACTTAGTGCTATAGACTTTCCTTTTAGCCATGTTTTTATTGTGTCTCATAAGTTTGAATACGTTGTATATTCATTTCATTGAGTTTTTGAAAGTCTTCAATTTCTTTATCTCTCTTTTGAAACATTTTTTTATTCAAAAGAAAGTTTCTGTTAAGATTCAGAAAAATAAGATATTCAAAGCCATAGATCTACAATTTTATACACATAGGAACTAATATGAAGAAATCCTATGAGAAGGTCAATTGTTTTTTAAAAATGGGAGAGAGAGAGAGAGAGAGAGAGAGAGAGAGAGAGAGAGAGAGAGAGAGAGAGAGAGAGAGAGAGAGAGAGAGA
>BDUI01000018.1:1278462-1296067 GCA_002335545.1 Apodemus speciosus
ACACAATCCACATACCAAATGATGTCTGACAAGAAGGAAGGAGTGGACCCTGGTTCTGGAAAGGCTCAATGCATCAGTGTAGGGGAATACCAGAGCAGGGAATTGGGAAGGGGTGTATTTGGAACAGAGGGAGGGAAAAGGGTATGTAGGACCTTTGGGCGGCAGGGAAACCAGGAAAAGGAAAATGAAATGTAAATAAAGAATATATCCAATAAAAAAGTAAAACAAATCAAAAGAAAAACAAAAACAAAAGATAATAGGAGTATATTTATATCTTTGAGCTCTGCTAAAAGCTATAGTTTTGTGTTTCAAGGAATAGAACATTTTCTTCACTCCATAGGGCTAGATATACAGATTGTACAGAGCTGCTTTTAAAATGATGAGAAACAACTTTAAGTCTACATTTAGAAGACAACAAAAGGGGACCTAAAACCTTGAGCTTGTGATTTTATCATAAGCAGCCAGTGCTCTATTTGCTTATCAGAACTCCATTGATCAATATTAAAATTTCAAACATTTGAAATCTTAGTGTAATAATAGCACAGATGAGGGAAAGAAACCTGAAACATTTCATCTTTTTTTTAGATACCTTAAATTGCTTTTTTATATATCTATAATTTGCAGTTAAACGTTTTAGATAATTTTTAGGCTCTCAGAACTTACCCAAGCTTTTACAACCTCACACATTTAAATGCTTTAGAACATTAGGAACTTGCATAGACTTCGAACCCCCTTTTTCATCTAATCATTTATCAGTAACACGAGTAGTTATTACTGAGAACAGCTATTGCAAAGGAAGCTTTTAAAAAAGGAATAATGAAATGCTACAACTGAATCCTGTTTACATTTTAATTTGAAGCCTGTTAGTAAAGCAATCCTGTCTGACATTTTAAACCAGAGACTAATTAGCTTTGACTAATAAATTAACCAATCAACTAATATGGTAATGGATTACATTAATGTAAGGAGCTAGTTGCCTATTATTTATCAGTTAAGCTACAAGTAGCTGTCAATGCAGTAAGAGAACTTGAAGAAGGATAAATTATAATGAACTCACTATGCATCAATTAAAATGATAGATTTACCCATTACCCTTATTAGGCTCCTGTGATTTCAATGGCATCGTTGGATATGAAGGTCTTGATGTAGGATCTATCTTCAGCTCCCAGGACTAGCAATTCTGAGATGTCCTCCTGAGGAGTAGGGACTTGGAAGAGGTGACCTCAACCTGACAATCAGTTCTCTGGTGTYTTCTCTTTGTTCATAGTTTAGACTAGACCCTGGCACTGGGCATGGCATTGGGGCCTTTAATCCCAGTGGTTAGCATACCACAATCCTGGTAGTGGGTGTCCTTTGTTGTTGTGCCCTTCTTTCCTTGGAGACCTTGGGAGGGGACACTGTTAGCATTTGAGAATCTCCTCCACTTATATTAAGTTTAACCACATTAAATGTGATATTCAGTGGATTTCCAATTGGTTTGAGGGCCAATATCTATCTAGCATATCCGAGCTAAACAATTGTTGTTTTAGTTATCTATTCTAAACTGTAACTTGCAAATATAATACAGGAGACTAAATAAAGCTTAGTCTTGTAATTAACTGTATCAGTTTTTAGTCTGACAATTGATTCCTGTTAAGTTTGAGCCTTAAAGGTCCGTTTTGAATTGATTCTTTTCTAGTATTAAAATAAAGCTTTTTAACCCAAAAACATACTCCATGAGGAGACTTACAAAACAGAACATACCAGTTTATGTTTATAGTTAAGTTTAAGCTGAAACCAGTGTCAAGACAGCAAAAGCTTAATAATTTGGGTGAAAACTCTTATCACTCTTTGGACTTCTGGAGCCTTGCCAGAACTCAGGTACACTGAAAAGGGGGTGTAGATTTTAAGAGCCAGTGATTTTTAACTTTATGTTTTGACCTCTTAATATAGTTCTAAAATTATCAAATTATTTAATTTTTATTTTGGGTATCATTATTATAATCTACAGAGTAATAGATACTTGACATTAGAAAAAGACAAAGCTACAACAAATTAAAAACACCAGGAATGTATATTTACTTGATATCATAGTGTGGCTATGATAGCCCTGAGCAGTAAAATTCCCTGTCTAAGTTGTAGTAGCTTTTCTAACTATGGATCATTGTTTTGTTCCAAGGCATTTTTTTTTTTACAGTTTTTCTAATTGATTTGGAATCACTGTCTCATAGTAACCTGTAATTTTCCTGCCAACTCTTCATTTTTTTTCCTGCCAAGAACATTTTTGTTACTATATTTGTTATTTTTGTTATCAGATCCATAACTATCTTCATAGACACTGCTTGAGCTTTTTCCATCAAAATTGTCTGCCCCCACATAGGTTTGTAACCTGAATGTTGTCCAATAAATCTTTTATTGTAACCATYACACTAACACAGACACTTTAATTATTTAATAGAATTTTATATGTCCCATAATTATACATATACACACACATATATTTAAAAGTTCCTTTTACGATATCAAAATAAAGTAACTTTTTAAAAGAATGAAGCCCTAGAGAATAACCACAACTTTTAGAAGACAAAACCAAGTTTTGGTAAAATTATGGTTTTTAACACTCTTACCATAATTTTAGAAGACAAAACAATTAAATGTTGTTTTAAGTTTAAACAATTCAGTGTTTCTAAAATCAATATCAAGTGCACTACTCTTATGTTACAAAGTTTGACTGTTAGCAAGAAAAGTTCTTGTATACTAATGCATGAAGATGTAGCTTTAATACCTCATTAAAGAAATGTTTTTAGATCCTATCTTTTATAAGTCTTATTTTTAGCATAGGAACTATATAAAAAATATCACCCCAATTTGAAAGAGTCTTTAGAGACCTGTATTCCTGGGATTCACGCTGTTTGTTGTTATTTGCAGTGGCTTGAACCCTGAGTTACCAGTTTTCAGCTGACTTTCTGTTACTGATGTTATAGATTTTTAAGCATATCCAATAATTTGTAAGCCAATAATCTGCAACCAAGACATGCAGAACATATTTATATATTTAAGACCAGTCAGAAACAAACATGAAATGGTCATACACATTTATATATTTAGACTAGACAAACATTTCTTACTTTTTCCAGCTGTAATTTCAAAATAGGAGCCCCTTGTCACCTGCTGAATCCAATTCTTTTTTATTTTTATTAGATATTTGCTTTATTTACATTTCAAATGCTATCCCCTTTCTGCATTGCCCCTCTGAAAATCCCCTACTGAATCCAATTCTTATGTGCACAGAGACTTTTGTAGGGGAAACAGCCATCAGGTTTCATACCAGAGAGGCTGGGAAGCTGCTGGCCCCTATAACAACACCTTGTTTAGACCAAGCTGTCTTGCTGTCAGCCTGATCCAGGCAGGAAGCAGGGCTCCAAGGGCAGCATCAGTTTACCAGTTTTTGTTTTTCCAGTATAGCCACTTCTAAAAATATTTGAATTCAAACTAAGTTAAGAGGTAAACAGTCAGCAAATGAAGTTTTCAACATTTTACCCCAAACCCAGATATCCCACCAAAGGGACACAGACATTCCACATTTCAGGAGTTAAAGATGAAAAGCAAGTGTTAGTAGATCTGCTGGACAGTTGTTTCTGCAAAAGATGGTTAGCTTCTCTAACCATACAGTTAAGATTAGTTTCTCTGCCAGGGGTCTGAAGTCCTTGAAGTGTAACTGTACTAGGTCCAGAGGAGTGGAGCTGGCTGTCTGCCTGTGGTGTCTCTCAAGGTGAGAGGGCAGAACAAGTAATCTACAGGCACATAACACACACACATAGACACAGAAAGGTGTTCCCAGGAAAACAAAACCAAAAAATAAAAAGGTTGTCTTTGATGCTCTTCCTTCTTGTACACAGAAGGCCCACAGATCTACAGCTGATTTGAATATCAGATGAGAACTACCAAGTTTTCCTAAATGTGTCTCAGGAGCACCCTCTGTAGTCCCAGCATGGGTGGCAACATGTGCTTGGCTGGCCATTGGTTCCTGGATCCCGATTCTCACTTCTTAGAAAAAGAAACTTAGGTCTAATCTCCCAAACTTACAGTTTGCAACTTGTCATGGAGTAAGACTGGCTCTAGATAACTCAGACCTTTCATCATTATTTGTTTTATTTTATTATTATTATTAATTACCTTTCTCAGTCTGTGCTACCTTATTTTATTTTCCTTTCCTTTTTATTTTTTTATTGGATATTTTCTTTATTGATATTTCAAATGTTTTCCCCTTTCCAGGTCTACCCTTCAGAAACCCCCAACCCATCCCTCCTCCCCCTGGCCTCTATGAGGGTGCTTCCCTATCTACCGATTCCCATTTTCCTGCCCATGCATTCCCCTACACTGAGGCATCAAACACCCTCAGGCCCAAGGGCTTCTCCTCCCATTGGTGACCAACAAGTCCATCTTCTGCCACATATGTGGCCAGAGCCATGGGTAACTCCATGTGAATTCTTGGGTTAGTGATCCAGTCCCTAGGAGCTCCGAGGAAGGTCTGGCCTGTTGACACTTTTGCTCCCTCCATGGGGCTGCAAATTCCCTCAGCTGCTTCAGTCCCTTCTCCAACTCCTCCATCGGGGACCCTGAAGCTCAGTCCAATGTCTGGCTCTGAGCTTCCACCTCTGTATTTGTCAGGCTCTGGCAGAACTTCTCAGGAGACAGCCATATCAGGCTTCCATCAGCGAACACATCCTGGCATCCACAATAATGTCCTGGTTTGATGCCTGTAAATGGAATGAATACCCAGGTGGGGCAGTCTCTGGATGGCCTTTCCTTCAGTCTCTGCTCCACACTTTGTCTCCATATTCCCTCCTGTGAGTATTTTCTTCACCATTCTAAAAAGCACTAATGCATCCAAATTTTGGTTCCTTCTTCTTAGGCTTCATATGGTCTTTGAATTGAATCTTGGGTATTACTAACTTTTGGGCTAGTATCCACTTATCAGTGAGTATATACCATTTTTGTTCCCTTGTGACTGAGTCCTCTCACTCAAGATGATATTCTCAAGTTCCATCCATTTGCCTAAGAATTTCATGAAGTCATTGTTTTTAATAGCTGAGTAGTATTCCTTTGTGTAGTGTACCACATTTTCTGTATTTATTCCTCTTCTGAAKGACATCTGGGTTCTTTCCAGTTTCTGTCTATTAAAAATATGGCTGCTATGAATATAGTGGAGCATATATCCTTTATACATGTTAGAATATCTTCTGGGTATATGCCCAGGAGTGGTATAGCTGAGTTCTCAGGTAGTACTATGTCCAGTTTTCTGAGGAACTGCCAAACTGATTTCCAGAGAGGCTGTAACACCCTGCAATCCTACCAGCAATGGAACAGTGTTCCTCTTTCCCCATGTTCTCCCCAGCATCTGCTGTCACCTGAGTTTTTGATTTTAGCCACTCTGACTGGTGTGAGGTAGAATCTCAGGGTTGTTTTGATTTGCATTTCCCTGATGACTAAGGATGTTGAACATTTCTTTAGGTGTTTCTGAAGGCACTGAGTGCTAAAAACTTTCCTCTTAGTACTGCTTTCATTGTATCCCACAAGTTTGGGTATGCGGTGCGCTTATTTTCAATGAATATTAGGAAGTTTTTGAATTCTTTATTTCTTCCTTGACCCAGTCAGTGTTCAATGAGTAGAGCATTGTTCAGTTTCCATGACATTGTAGTTTTTTCTGTTGTTGTTGTTGTTGTTGAAGTACAGCTTTAATCCTTGGTGGTTTGATGAGATRCAAGGGGATATTTTATTTTCCTTGTATTTGTTGAGACTTACGTTGAGATGGAGCTTATAGTCAGTTTTTGGAGAAGATTCCATGAGGTGCTGAGAAGGAGGAATATTCTTTTGTGTTTGGGTGAAAAGTTCTGTGAATATCTCTTTTTTTGTCCATTTGATTCATAACATATGTAAGCTCCATTGTTTTCTCTGATTAGTTTGTCTAGGTGACAGGTCCAGTGGTGAAAGTGACATATTGATGTCTTGAATTATTGATGAATGAGGTTCAATATGTTATTTAAGCTTTAGTGATATTTCTTTTACAGAGGTTAGTGCAGTTTTTGGCTTTAGCACCATCTTCATTGAGACTCCTGTGCTGTGAGAGAAACATGGCAGAAGAAGCAAAAGTGTAGACTAAGTGCAAGAGAAGAAAGATGAGTCAGAGGTCCATGTAAAGTAGCTATTGTATCCATGCCTATAGGAGCAGAGGTAAGGGATGCTGAAGATGGGGATCCTGGTATACATTGTTGGACTGTTGCTGCTGTAGGTAAAAAGTTTCAGTGGACCTGGAACATCATCTCACTGAGACCACCTGAGAAATTAACTGCCTTTATTACAACTGAAACAGTCTTGTTGGCCCTCTGTCCTGGACATTTGGCATTCTGGACTAGTTGTATTCTCACTTGTGGCCAGGTATATCTAATGTACCACAAATCATATTTCTTTCTGTCTCAACTGAGGAATCAAAGAAAAAAATGTGGTGCTGTAGGGGCAGTTTTTGATGCTAAGGTCCTGTTCCCTAATTGGTTCTTGCTCTGTCAGTAAGGAAAACCATGGACCAATTGTTGGGTGGAAGGTACAGGTGGGCCTTCCAGGTCCCTGGAAAAAAGGGGGACATGCAAGTAAGGAGAGGTGGGAGTTAGCAATGCTTTGAAGAGAGAGAGAGAGAGAGAGAGAGAGAGAGAGAGAGAGAGAGAGAGAGAGAGAGAGGAGAACCAGGCAACTATGTGAGGAGAGGTGGATTGTGGCTGCTCCTATAGGCAGGTGGTCAGAGATATTTAGCAGGGACTAGTGTCAATTGACCAGCTACAGTTAGGGCAGGTGGAAGGAGCAGGGACAAGAGTAATGATAAGGGAAAGTTTTCCAGGCAGGGGATAGTAATGCCCAGCAATTGGGCCAAGAAGGCAGATTGAATTGGAAAAACTGTGTGTGTCTTTTGTTCTTGGATTCAAGGGAAGCCAGGTAGGGGTTGGTATTGAGACCCACTCCTGGAGCATAGGCAGAGTAGCAAAAAGCTACAGGAAACATGGTGTCATTGCATTTGGGGCATAGATATTCAGAACTGATACTTTATCTTGATGGATTTTTTCTTTGATGAGTAATAAGTGTTCTTCCCCATTTCTTTGGATTAATTTTGGTTGATAGTCTATTTTATTAGAAGTTAGAATGGCTACTCCATGCTTGGAAAATCTTTTTCTGGACCTTTACTCCGGGGTATTATCTATCTTTGTTTTTGAGGTATTTTTGAATGAAGGATTCTATTTTCGCATCCATTCTGTTAGCTCCTATCTTTATATTGGGAAATTGAGTCCATTGATATTGAGATATTAATAACCAATGATTGTTTATTCTTGTTATTTTGACTGTGGTGGTGATTATGTGAGAGTGGGTGTGCATCCATGTGTATGTCTGTGTCTCTGTGTGCTTCTCTTCTTTTGGTTTTACAGGTATGGGATAGCTAACTTTAAACTTATAATTTTTTTCATTTTAAAGGATAATCATAACTAGCCTTTATCTATTTAGTGAGTTCTATTTTCCAATCTTCTCCACCCCCTTTTTTCTAACCTTTCACCCTCCTAAACACCAGATAGGAGAGGAAAAAGGATAGAGGTGCAAGGAAAGATCTTCCCTGAGTAAAGTTAGAAAGGGGACAATATTATCATTAGACTGCTTCCTGGTGAGTAGGGGCATAAAGTTCTTTGGAGGCAAGTTTGATCTTCATTGTCAGGATATCTAATTTCTTCTTCCACTTGGATGTTAATGTATCCTTATAGTATATAGGCTACATTAATTCCAAAGTTTTTTCTATAACCCAGTGTCTTTCAGTTGCTGTTCTTTGACTGAAATGGCTCATAAATTTTGCTTTTGGGGAATAATGCTGGAGCAGGGCTGATCCAGGCCTCCAAGGATGTTTCCTGATGGTAAGAACTTGTCTTGAATATCTCTCTTGGACCTCATTCTTATTGGATCAATGGCAACACATGCCATATTGCCTGTGTACCCTTAGAAGCCTTAAGCCTTCCTGTTTTACATTTAGAAAATCATTGCCCTTAGAGATGTCTTGGTCACTTTTCTGGCAGAAAGTACCATTATATCTCGCAGTTAATGCTTCAGGCATTTTGATATCACAGACCTTGTATGACTACAAGGAAAGTCAATGGTGATTTAGTAACTCCAGACTGTCCCCCTCCCACTATAGTAGGCCAGTTTATTTGAGATTAACCCTTTCTCTCTAAATGTCATCCCACCTTTTCAGCTTTTCTCTGACACAACTACCTTCTGGCACAGTTTCTTTTTCTCTTTTCTTCTGTTGGTAACCCCAGCTCTCTTTCTCTGTCAGCTGTACTGAGCCTTTCTCTTCTCCCTTTTCTGGTGCTCCGAGTCCCTCTATCACTTCCACTACTATCTTAAAGTGCTTCATTTGCACAGCAAACTCTGCAACCTTTCCAAAAAAGAGAGTAGAGTGAACCCTTCAGTTTTCCCAATTCAGCTATTTTTCTCAGTTCCCCACAATTTCATCTGTATTTTTCCAGTTACATAACCACTCTCCCAACCTTTTTTGAAACAGACTATAGGAAGAAGAAAAGGGGGGAAAGCAGCAATGTACCTTGCTTAGTGGCTCTGACAGCCAAATCTTGTAACGTAATAGTAACTTACTTGGTATTGATTTTGGAGACAGTTAAATTATTTACAGTTTTTAGAACTTGTTTTTTGTCATCTGAAAATTATGGCTATGTTGTATATCTTCACTCTTAAAAGGTACTTATTTTAATATTACAGGTACAGTTTAGAGCAGATAATCTCAAACCTTATTTACCCACATATATGTTTTCAAGGTTAAGCCTAGGATGGGAAGCTAGAAACAAGCAAAGTTTGTTTATTCAAATATACTTTAGATAGATAGATGATCCTTGTGAGACCTAGGCAACTACTCCATTTTGAATGCAGGTCCCCACATGTTCCAACCTTTCCCCTAGTTCTGAAATGCAGGCCCCTATATGTACCAAGCTTCCTCGTCCCAGGGAAAAAAACCGTAGACAAGGCCTGAGCAAGAGATCAGGGCCTTTCCCACTGCAACAGTCAATCAGGAGAAACATGTGTTTTTCTAAACTTGCCAGGTAGCCTTGCTGATAAATGACTCAACAGTCATGAGTCTTGATCTTTGTAACCACTTTGTAACTGATCCTGCCTGTTTGTGACACAAAAACAAGTTTCAATTACTAGCCAATCAGAAACATGCTTATATTACTGACACTGCCATTCCCTTTAAAAGCTCTATCTTACTTGAACTCAGGGCTTTCATTTTGGATCTACCAGGTTGGTGATGGTGAGAACCCTGGCTTGAGTTTGTAATAAAAGACCCTTGTGTGACTTGCATAGAAATCGGCTTCTTGGTGGCCTTTTGGGACTCTACAGTCTGGGTAGAACCATCCTCAGGCACTTTAAAGGCATACTGAATGTGGTATCTAAGATGCTTAAACTTACCAGAACAGACAAATTCTAGCAGTGACCCCTACTAGGTCTCTAAGAAAATAGTCACAATGACAAAGGACTTCACCAAGATTGTGGTATGATAAACACTGGGCATACTGCCCCAACGTCTTTCCTGCTGCACAAACTATGGACAAACAGGATACCAGACCTGCCTCAAGGACAATATTTCAAGTTCCTGCTCAGATTTCTTGGGTCTGGCAGCTGAAGACTGATCCTAACACGGGATCTGTGTTCCCAACTAAGTCATCCACTCCACTGGGTGGGGTAACCACCTAGTGATGGATGTTTGTCATTTTAATTAATATAAAGGCCATTTGGATCATACTTCCTGCTTGCTCAAGTAAAATTTATCCTTCTCAGGTCTCTAAGGGTTTTGAAGACTTGTGAATGAAGTAACTTTTTACTATTCTTTTATCTAAAGGAACTCATTTTACAATGACTGCTCCCAGTGATCAACCACTTGTGTCTCACGGTGAATAGTTGGTGCCTTAGTGTGAACAGACATCATGACCAATGCAGTTCTTATAAGAACAAAATTTAACTGGGGTTTGCTTACAGGTTCAGAGCTCCAATCCATTATGATCAAGATGAGAGCATGGCAGCATCTAGGCTGGCATGGGGCTGAATGAACTGAGAGTTCTACCTATTGTTCCAAAGGCAGCTAGGGGAAGACTGGCTTCCAGAGAGCTAGGTGGAGGGTCTTAAAGCTCATGCCCATAATGACACACTTCCTCCAACAAGGCAAAACCTCCTAATAGTGCCATTCCCTGGGCCAAGCATATTCAAACCATCACAACTGACTAGGACAAAGTATAAAGGTTAAAGTTTATGTAAGTTCTGAAAATTTAAAAGCTTCTAAGAAAGTGTGTGAGGATCTAAGAAAGTGTTTAAGGGTCTAGGGAAGTGTTTTGATGTTGGTAAATGCAAATTATGAATGTTAGAGGATGTGAAAAACCTGATTGATGACAGGAAAGTGATTTAGGAATCACGGGTAGAATGAAAAATGATTCAGATTTCTTCCCCTCTCTATGTTACTGTTGTATTGAGACTTCAAAGTTCAGAGCTTTAATACAAGTAGGGGTAATACTGATATATGTAAATTTTATCTCTTTTTGTAAACTTAAAAGATTCGGGGAATCCACTTGAATCCACACCTCACAGGTCAAATGGACTCTAGAGAAGTATTGCCAACTGACAGCCTCTTTTCCTCCCCATCTGGTTATTTATGAGGGTAGGATTTATTCCTTCCCCCCCCCCCCGCCCCATACTGGAATTCCTCCTCTTCCAACTACCAAGACCATGCTCCTAAAAGTTTCAAATGTACACCTAAGAAAAAGAATGTTCTACCTAAGCTACTTAACTTTAACAGAAGCCACTTTATGCTTCTGTTCCAGAATCCTGCCAAGACCAGATATTTACTCAAAGTATGCAGCCAGAATAGCTCCAAAGTAGTTACACACAGGTGTTCTGGTCCAGCCTCACAGACTGCTTCAACTGGGACTGAACACTCCTAACCCCAGATGGTCATATATCCTAGATAACAGTGAAACAACCAGCTCTCCCAGGACTTGACCAGCATCCCAATTCTCTTAGGATTTGCAAAGGTGATGTCATCCCTAGGATGTAGTCACTGTTTTGTTGCCCCTTATTAATTTATTATCAATAAAAGGCTGAGATTTTGGGACTCAGACCTGGGACAAACAGCTGAAATGCATATTTAACATAGCAAAGTGGATCTGGCCTCCAGGTTCTCCTAGCATCCCTGGCATACCCTGTCCCCTACTCTGAAATTTCCCACCAGGTGCTTGGCTCCCCTCCCTCAGAGGTATTTTCCTATAAAATCCAATCATTTTGTTCTTTCTCCCTCTCTCCTCCTTCCTCCCTCCCTCTCTCCTCCTTTTCCTCCTTTCCCCCTCTCTCTCTGAGGACACTTTCTTTCTCTTCACCATGCCTCTGTCTCCTTCTCCATGGCAACGCCTGCAGCTTCATTCCTTGGGACCAGGGAAGGCTCTCATAAACTTACATTTATATACTCTAATCTGGCTTGAATAGGTCCATTTTGACAGAGTAATACTCATCATACTGTTGGAATAATAACTCATCAGTTATCAATAGATTACTTCATGCTAGAGCACAAGGCAAATTCTAGCTGCTGTCAACAATCTGAAGCAACTCTATATCCCACACTGGGATTAAAAATGAAAGCACATTCTCATACTTTTGTTTTTCAAAGAAACCAAAACTCCAAAAGTTGTCACTATAGATAATGCTTTTTCTGCTCTTCCAATGCATTTTGTTATAAAGGAGATGCAATCTGAAATACATGTTAAATGAAATGATCTAGAAATCAATCAAGAAAAAGACCCAATGTTACTATTTCGATGAGGTTATGCTTGTGTATTCCCAGAAAATGAACTAAGTCCCAAAAAGCTCCTGATCAGATGCATCCAACCAGGACATCCAGAGACCACTGGACTAATGAAACATCTGAAAGTAGGCAACAAATCCATCAAAAGGAAATATCCCAAAGAGGAGGAGTAAGCTGAAAACTTGGGGAGACATTAGGACTTTAACTTATCTAGCTGAGACTTTGAAGAAACAACAAAGACTAACCCCAAAGCAATGTTATATACATTAATGACTATACTGCATGTTAATTCTGAGCAAGCAAAATCCAAATGCCTTTTGTCAGGAGAGATAAAAGTTACACTTGTGACAAAAGACAGTATGATATTGTTTGTTATGCTAAGTGTTGTTTATAAAGATTTGTGTGAAATTGGCAGTATTATATTCATTTGATTACAGCAAAAATATTATTGGCAACCAAGAGGATAGATTTTCCCTTTCCTTGGTCTTCTCTTATCTAGTCTTATAATTCTCTTATGCTTGTCTATACTAATTAGACAAGCCATGGGGGCAAGGCATTCTGAGATGAATTCTACTACCATCACCAATTTTTTCTTTAAAAACATTGGAAACGAGGAGATGTGGGCACAAAGCTCCTTGTGCTCAAAAATCACGAAGGAAACCAAGCATGTTAAAAACACAGGGACCTCTTCTCAGTGGAGGAGATAAAATACCTGTTTGCCCACCTAGAAGGAGGCGTAGATTTTGTTAATGAGTGGGTGATTTTTTTTTATATTTGAAGACAGCTTTTTTCTATAGAGGCAGACCTCACCCAAATTCCCCAGAATGATTATGCAAACTCTTCTCTTCCTAGAGTGTTTTCCATCTTTAGGAGAGATATCACATGTACTTTATTGCCTGCTGATCTCTATGCTATCTGTCAGAGACCACATGAGATTCTAGACCTTTTATCTATAGAACCCAACCTCATGGTCACATGTACTTTGTATAGGAGTTTCTACATAGTCACACCTTAAGCTTTATTGTGAAAAAGGAACTGAATGATTATTGCCTGGAATCCTTTCCCAAATTGTACTGTTTTAAACCTACCAACAATGAACTGCCTGACCTTAGATTCCCCAAAGTCTGATATAGGTTGATGAAGTCAATACGAACTATGCTTTCATTCTCATCTTTTTGTGGAAATACTTCCCTGTCATGACAACTGCAGAGTCTCCATCAGTCAGCAAAGTTTGAAGTTAATGGGATATTTTATAACATTTATTCCCTCATTATTTGTTCATTATTTATAAGCACAAATGTAATAGCCACTCCTTCTCTGTGGAATACACACATATCTGTGTGGATGTGCATACATATATCTATACACGGTCAGAGGAGTCCAGCAAATGTTCCATACATTCACACTAAGCTTTATTCTCTTGAGAAAGATTATCTCGTTGAACTGGGCCTAGAGTGGCTTATTATTCCCCCCAAAGTAGAGACTATGGGTTGCTCTTACTTGTATTTCATGGAAGGCTGAGCACATAGTAGACCCTATGTGTGATTTCTATTTCATAGGCTTTTGATATTGTCATTGATTATCATTTTAAAATTTCATACCTTAAATAATTATCAAATACTGATTTCCAATACATTTACTTAATTTGAAAAAGGGTTTTCAAATTGAACATTCTTCACTGGCCATATGGTATAGGTCATCTTTACTTGAGCATATATAGTACATTGCTTGAATTTCCTTTTACCTACACCTACCCTTTGCTTTTTTACCCTTCTGACTTAGAGTTTTATTGCTATGAAGAGAGACACCATGACTACTGCAACTCTTATAAAGGAAGACACTTAATTTAGGGCTGGCTTATAGTTTCAGGGGTTTAATCTGTTATTGTTATAGTGGAAAACATGGTAGTGTGCAGGAAGACATGGTATTGGAAAAGGAGCTGAGAGTTCTATCTCTTGATTCACAGGTGGCAAAAGGAGACTGTGTGCCACACTGGGTATAGCTTGAGCATAGGAGACTTCAAAGCCCATCCCCACAATGACAAACTTTCTCTAATGAGGACACACCTGCTCCAGTAAGGCCAGACTTACTCCAATCTCTTAATAGTGCCACTCTCTATGGACCGTGAATTGAAACACATGACTTTATGGGGTGGGGAGGGGCATACCTTTCACATACCATCATACCTTCTCATTCCTGTTAGTATCCTTTGTTATCCTAGACGATTTCACTTCTACTTCAGTATTGTTCATGATTTTATTTACTTAGATAAAATCTAAGCACTGGGCCTATGCCTTCTGCCAGGGCAGATCATCAGTTTGACTGTTCCTCTGAAGACCTGACAGTTTGAAGGCCTCCCAGGAGATATGCTGCAGCCAGGGTCACAGGTCTCCCAGGAGACCTGCAGCAACCTAAGGACACAGGAGGCAGACTTGAAACAGAAACACCCATGCCAGTTAACACCAGAGATAACCAGATGGCAAGAGGYAAGCATAAGACCACAAGCAATAGAAGCTAATATACTTTGGGACCATTAGTACTCAGTTCTCCCACCACAGTGAGCCCTGGATAGCCCAACATACCTGAAAACCCAATATCCTATCTCATGAAGATAATAGAGTCCTTTGAGGAGAATATAAATAACTCACTGAAATAAATACAGGAAAACATGGGCAAATAGGCAGAAGCCCTTAAAGAGGAAACAAATAAACCCTTTAAATAAATAAAGGAAAATACAATCAAATAGGTGAAGGAATTGAACAAAGCAGTCCAAGACCTAAAAATGGAAGTAGAAAGAATAAAGAAATCACAAATGGAGGCAACCCTGGAAATGGAAAACCTAGGAAAGAGGTCAGGAGCTACAGATGCAAGCACCACCAACAAAATAAAACAGAAGAATTTCAGGCATAGAATATATCTTAGAAGATACTGATACAATGGTAAAAGAAAATACAAAACCTAAAAACTCTGAACCCAAAACATCCAGGAAATCCAGCACACGATGAAAAGAACAAACTCAATAATAATAGGAATAGAAGAGAGTGAAGATTCCCAGCTCAAAGGACCAGAAAACATCTTCAACAAAATCATAGAAGAAAACTTCTCCAGGAAAGATATAGCCATAAATGTACAAGAAGCATATAGAACACCAAATAGATTGGACCAGAAAAGAAAATCTTCTCATCACATAACAATCAAAACTGTAAATGCACAGAGCAAAGAAATAATATTGAAAGGTAAAAGGGGGAAAAGGCAAGGAATATATAAAGGTAGACTTATCAGAATTACACAAGACTTCTTAAGAGAGACTTTAAAGACCAAAGGATCCTGGGCAGATATCATGCAGACCCTAAGAGAACACAGATGCCAGCCTAGGTTATGAAAGCTCTGCAAAACTCTCAATCATTATAGATGGAGAAACCAAAGTATTCCATGACAAAACCAAATTTGAGCAATATTTATCTATCAATCCAGTCCTACAAAGGATTCTAGAAGGAAACCTCCAACACAAGCAGGTCACCTACACACACACACAAAAAAAAAAAAACACAGAAATTGATCATCTCACAACAAAACAAAAGGAAAGCATCACATACACATAATGCCACCTATAACAACAAACATAACAGGAACAATTATCTGTCTTTAATATCTCTCATTATGAATGGACTCAGTTCCCTATTTAAAAGACAGACTGAATACACAAGCAGAATCCAGCATTTTGCTGCATACAAGAAACACACCTCAAGGATAAAGACAGACACTACCGCAGAGTAAAAGGCTAGAAAAAAACATTCCAAGCAAATGGTCCCAAGAAACCAGCTGGAGTTGCCATTCTCATATCTAATAAAATAGACCTTCAACCAAAAGTCATCAAGTGTGAAGGGGAAGGACACTTCATACACTTCAAAGGAAAAAAATCCACCAAGAGAAAGTCTCAATTATGAACATCTATGCCCCAAATGCAAGGGGCATTTCATAAAAGAAACTTTACTAAAACTCAAAACACACACTGAACCCTACACAATAATAGTGGGAGACTTCAACACGCCACTCTCACCAATAGAGTGGTCATGGAAACAGAAACAAAAAAAAAACATAGTAAAACTAATACAAATAGGTATATACAGAGCATTTCACCCCAAAACAAAAGAATATACCTTTTATTCAGCACTTCATGACACTTTCTCTAAAATTGTCCATATAATTGGTCACAAAACAAGCTTCAACAGATTCAAGGAGTTAGAAATAATGCTATATATTCCATTAGATCACTACAAAATAAAATTAGACTTCAATAACAATAAAAGCAACAGAAAACCCACATATCCATGAAAACTGAACAACTCTCTACTCAATGATAACTTGGTCAGGGAAGAAATAAAGAAAGAAATTAAAGACTTCCTGGAATTCAAGGAAAATGATGACACAGCATACCTAAAATTACAGGACACAATGAAAGCAGTGCTAAGAGGAAAATTCATAGTACTAAGAGTTCTGGTAAAGAAATGGGAGAGATCCTACTCTAGCAACTCAGTAGCATACCTGAAAGCCCTAAAACATAAAGAAGCAAACACACCCAAGAGGAGTAGATGGCAGGAAATAGTCAAATGTAGGCAGAAATCAACCAAATAGAAACAAAATGAATGATATAAAGAATCAACAAAAGCAAAATCTGTTTTTTTGAGAAAATCAACAAGATAGATAAACCCCTAGCTAAACTAACTGAAGGGCACAGAGCTAGTATTCAAATTAACAAAATCAGAAATGAAAAGGGAGACATAACAATGGAAACTGAGAAAAATTCAAAAATTACCAGATCCTACTACAAAAGCCTATACTCAACAAAACTGGAAAATCTAGATGAAATGGATGATTTTCTAAACAGATACTACATACTACATACCAAAGTTAAATCAAGAGCAGGCAAACTAGCCATGTAGTCCCATATTCCCTAAGGAAATAGAATAAGTCATTAAAAACCTCCCAGCCAAATAACGCCAAGGGCCATATGGCTGTACTGCAGAATCTTAGGTCTACCAGATCTTTGAAGAAGAGCTAATACCAGCAGTCCTCAAACTATTTCATAAAATAGAAAGAAAAGGAACATTATCTAATTCATTCTATGAAGCCACAATTACTTTTATACCTACACTACACAAAGACCCAACAGAAAGAAAGAGAACTTCAGAACAATTTCACTTATGAATATCAATTTTAAAATACTCAATGAAATTCTAGGAAACCCAATCCAAGAACACATTAGAACCATCATTCAATATACAGCAAACCAGTAGCCAACATCAAACTAAATGGAGAGAAACTGGAAGCAATCGCACTAAAATCAGGGACTAGACAAGGCTGCCCCCTCTCTCCATATCTTTTCAATATAGTACTTGAAGTTCTAGCGAGAGCAATTAGACTACATAAGGACGTCAAAGGGATACAAATTGGAAAAGAAGAAGTCAAACTGTCACTATTTGCAGATGATATGATAGTATACTTAAGCGACCCCCCCCCAAAAAAAAAACTCCACCAGAGAACTCCTACAGCTGATAAACAACTTCAGCAAAGTAGCTGGTTATAAAATAAACTCAGGCAAATCAGTAGCCTTCCTATACTCAAAAGATTAGCAGACTGAGAAAGAAGTTAGGGAAATAACACACTTCACAATAGCCACAAACAATATAAAGTATCTTGCTGTGACTCTAACCAAACAAGTGAAAGATCTGTATGACA
>BDUI01000018.1:1306878-1319532 GCA_002335545.1 Apodemus speciosus
AAAACAGGGATGTGGGAAGGGGTGAATAGGGGAATGAGGGGGGAGGGAAGAGAGGTAAAAAGACATATGGGACATTGGGGGGCGGGGAAACCAGGAAAAAGGGAAATGAAATGTAAATAAAGAATATATCCAATAAAAAAATTAAAAAAGGAAAATGCAAATCAAAACAACCCTGAGATATCACCTCACACCAGTCAGAATGGCTAAGATTAAAAACTCAGGAGACAGCAGTTGTTGGCGAGGATGTGGAGAAAGTGGAACACTCCTCCACTGCTGGTGGGATTGCAAGATGGTACAACCACTATGAAAATCAGTCTGGCGGTTCCCCAGAAAATTGGGCATGACATTTCCAGAGGACTTAGTCATACCACTCCTGGGCATTTACCCAGAGGATTCCACTGCAGGCAACAAGGACACATGCTCCACTGTGTTCATAGCAGCCTTGTTTATAATAGCCAGAAGCTGGAAAGAACCCAGATATCCCTCAATGGAGGAATGGAGAAAGAAAATGTGGTATATTTACACAATGGAATACTACCCAGCAATTAAAAACAATGAATTCTTGAAATTTTTAGGCAAATGGCTGGAGCTGGAAAATATTATCCTAAGTGAGCTAACCCAACCACAAAAGAATACACATGAAATGCAATCGCTGATAAGTGGATATTAATTAGCCCAGAAGCTCTGAATACTCAAGACACAATGACCAAATCATATGATTCCCAAGAAGAAGGGAGGAAATGGCCATGGTCCTGAAAAGACTTGATGCAGCATTGTAGGGGAGTACCAGAACAGAGAAATGTGAGGGGGGTGATTGGGGAATGGGCGGAGGGAAGGGGACTTAGGGGACATATGGTGAGGGGGGAACTGGGAAAGGGGAAAGCAATCGAAATGTAAACAAAGAATATAGAAAAAAACCCATCATTCACCACAATCAAGTAGGGCTCATCCCAGGGTTGCAAGGTTGGTTCAGTATAAGAAAATATATTAATGTAATCCACTATATAAACAAACTCAAAGAAAAAATAATATGATCATCTCTTTAGAGGCTAAAAAAGCATTTGACAAGATTCAACACCCCTTCATGTTAAAAGTATCATAGAGATGAGGAATCCAAGACCCATATCTAAACATAATGAAAGCAATAAACATTGAATCAACAGCCAATATCAAATTAAGTAGAGAGATAATTGAAGCATTTCCACTAAAATCAAGGACAAGAAAGGCTGCCCAATCACCCAGTATCTATTTGATATAATACTTAAAGTTCTAGCTAGAGCAACATAACAACAAAAAGGAGATCAAGGGGATACAAATTGGCAAAGAAGAATTCAAGGTATTACTATTTGCAGATGTTATGATAGTATACATAAGCACCCCAAAAAATTCTACCAGAGAACTTGTACAGCTGATAAACAACTTCAACAAAGTGGCTGGATATAAAATTAAGTCAAACAAATCAGTTATCTTCCTTTATACAAATGATAAATGGCCTGAGAAAGAAAATAGGGAATCAACACTCTTGACAATAATCACAAATAATATAACATATCTTGGGGCAACTCTAACCAAGGAAGTAAAAGATCTGTATGACAATAACTTCAAGAAAAAAATCATAGAATATCTCAGGATATTCTCATGGAGGGATCTCCCATGCTAATGGATTGGCAGAATTCACATAGTAAAAATGGCCATTTTTACCAAAGGCAATCTACAGAATCAATGCAATCTCCATCAAAATCCCACCATAATTTTTCAAAGACATGTAAAGAGTAATCTGAATTTAATATGGAAAAACAAAAAACAAATAAAAATATGGGAAAAATGGAAAATAATTCTTAACAATAAAAGAACTTCTGGAGGAATCACATGACCTCAACCTGTACTAAAGAAGAATAGTGATTAAAAAACTGCATGTTATTGGTACAGAGACAGACATGTTGATCAAGGGAATAGAATTGAAGACCAAAAAATAAAACCACACACTTATAGACACTTGATCTTTGACAAAGAAGTAAAAAAATAAAACCACAATGTAAAAGGGAAAGCATTGTCAATAAATGGTGCTAGTCTAACTGGTAGTCTGTAGGTAGAAAAATAAAATAACTCCTATTTGTCACCTTGCATAAAGCTCAAGTCCAGGTGGATCAAGGACCTCCACATAAAACCAGATACACTGAACCAAATAGAAGAGAAAGTGGGAATGAGACTTGAACTCATTGTGACGGGGTCTGGATGCAGGTTATGGTTTTCTAAACAGAACTGGAATGGCTCAGGCTCTAAGATCAACAATTGATAAGTGGGACCTCATGAAACTGAAAAGCCTTTTCTGTAAGGCAAAAGATATATTCAGTAGGACAAAACGGCAACCTACAGATTGGGAAAAAAAAACTTCACTAACCCCATATCTGATAGAAGGCTACTATCTAAAATATATAAAGAACTCATGAAGCTAGCATCAAAAAAATTAACAACCCAGTCAAAAAATGGGGTATAGAGCTAAACAGAGAATTAACAACAGAGGAATCTGGAATGGCCAAGAAGTATTTAAAGAAATATCCAAAGTCCTTAGTCATCAGTGAAATGCAGATTAAAATGACCTTGAGATTCTACCTTACACCAACCAGAATGGCTAAGATCAAAACCTCAGGGAAGAACACATGTTGTCGAAGATGTGCAGAAAGAGGAACACTCCTCTATTGCTGGTGGGATTGCAAACTGGTACAATCACTCTGGAAATCAATCTGGAGGTTCCTCAGAAAATTGGAAAATAGATCTACCTGAAGACTCAGCAATACCACTCTTGAGAATATACCCAAAAGATGTCCCACCATACCACAGGGGCACATGTTCCACTATGTTCATTGCGGCCTTATTTGTGATGGCCAGAAGCTGGAAAGAACCCAGATGTCTCACAAGAGAAGAATGGATATAGAAAATGTGGTTCACTTACACAATGGAATACTACTCAGCTATTAAGAATAAGGTCATCATGAGTTTTGTAGTAAATGGATGGAGCTAGAAAATATCATTCCAAGTGAGGTAACTCAGACCCAAAAGGACATGCATAGTATGTACTCACTAATAAGTGTATATTGGCCAAAAAGTATAGAACAGCTAGGATACAATCCACAGAACTCAAAATGGTTAACAAGCCAAAGCATCCAAGTGAGGATGCTTCAATCTCACTTGATAGGGAAAGAAAACAATCACTGGAGGCAGAGAAAGGAAGGAGAAGGGGAAAGGGGAACAAGATTAGGTATGGGGGTGTGGAGACAAAAGAGAAGCCCGGAGGGCCAGCAGAATGAATTAAAGTATGAAACCTCAGAGTGGGAATAGGAGTTTGGTGGACACTATAGAAAGTACCAGAGACCTGGAAGGTGAGAGACTCTCAGGACTCAAAGGGAGGGACCTTAGATGAAATGCTCTACAGTAGTGAGATGGAACTTGTAGAGTCCTCCTCCAGTAGAAAGACAGGGCATCAAGTGAAAGGATGGGGTTGCCATCTCACAGTCAAAAACTCGGACCCAGAATTGTTCCTGACTAAAAAGAACTGCAGGGACAAAAATGGAGGCGAGACTGAGGGAAAGTCGGCCCAGTGACCAGCCCAACTTGGGAGCCCTCTCAAGGGGAGGTTCCAAGGCCTGACACTATTAATGATGTTATGGTGTGCTTACAGATAGGAGCCTAGCATGGCTACCCTTTGAGAGGTCCAACAAGCAGCTGACCAGGACAGACGCAGATATTTATAACCAACCAGTGGACTGAAGTCAGGGACCCCTGTGGTTGAATTAGGGAAAGGTTGGAAGAAGGTGAGGAAGAGGGCAGCCCAATAAGAAGACAAGCAGTCCCAACTAACCTGGACCCGCAGGATATCTCAGACACTGAGCCACTAACCAGACCTGGTCTGAGGGCATATACAGAAGAGGACTGCCTGGTCTGGCTTCAGTGGGAGAAGTTGTACCTAACCCTTGTGATACTAGAGGCCCCAGAGAGTAGTGAGTCCTGGCAGGGATGGAAGGACATCCTCTTGGAGACAGAGGGGAGGAAGAATGGGACGAGGAACTGTGGGAGGGGAGGGCAATGACCGGATTGTAAAACTGTCATAATTTTTACCAAAAATTAAAATCAATCAATCAATCAATCAATCAATCAATCCAAGACACACAACGAAGATAAAACACCCGGTATATTCTTTTAGAAAGTGGCTAAATTTGCTCACTCTGATACTCCCCAGTCATATCCCTTTCCCTGCAAATGATAGAGCTTTGTTAAATGTGCAAGTATCCTTATGGTATTTAGATTTGGAGTTGGACATTTCAGAGGAACTAACAGAGCCTGCAAAGGGGCATGCTTGAGAATGTTTTCAACTAGGCCGGGCAGTGGTGGTGCACACCTTTAATGCCATCACTTGGGAGGCAGAGGCCAGCGGATTTCTGAGTTCGAGGCCAGCCGGGTGTACAGAGTGAGTTCCAGGACAGCCAGGGCTACACAGAGAAACACTGTCTCAAAAAACAAAACAAAAACAAAAACAAAAAAACAACACCAAAAAGGAGAATGTTTTCAACTCATGGTTGCATTCTGAGTAATGCATAGGCAGGACTAATATCAAATGATAAAACCCACAAAATGCAAGTCTTGCTGTGAAAACACAGGCAGGACACAATGCATTCCCCCCTCAGCTCTCAGCTAAGTTAAAAAAGCAATTTGATTTCACACTCTACCTCCCAGGTTACAAGTCTTGCAAACTCATTTATCACCTTAGCACCATTAGGAGCCTTCTTGGAAGCCATAGAACTGATTTGAACAGGTCCAGCTGATTGAAAGTCAGAGTGAATGGGTTTCATGGCAGCAACATCTGAGCAGAGCTACAGGACAGGAACTGCACCAACAGAAGACAGAAGCACTGCTCTAAGAACTACTTGGAAGCAATGAAAGAGATTTATTTTTGACAACGATGGTGTTTTTTTTAAACCCAAGTTGATAAGAAGCAGATTTAAGGAAGTAGTAAAGCTTAATTCAATGAAATCAAATGATCATAATCACTGAGCTAGATCCTTTTCATAATAGTTATAATTTGGGGTTTTAAATAATACATCCTGGTTACCCATGAATAAATACATCAACGACTGCAGATATAATTTTACTGGGTGATAAAACATTACCCAGTTGCACAATTCAAATGAGTGTTGATTAGAGAGCAGCCTTAGCTAGATTTATGCCACTCTATGGAAACACAGGAAACATGAATTTTACAGGAATGACTGGAAAACCAAGGGCTACTGGAAAGACTGCTTGCCAAATGTCAGAACAATGAATTTCGATCCACAGATCAGAGGACCTATTACGTATCTTCCGATAAATCGTCTATCAGATAGAAGGGAATCTATTTTACTTATGAAAAAGACTTACGAAAGACAGTCCAATAAGAACACATTAGTTAAGGAATGCACATGTAGATACAGAGATCGTATCTCTGTATCTGCAGGCTTTGGAACCCTGAAGCATGACATCTCATGGAAAGAACAAAAGAACAAAATCCCCACTGTTATGGATTTAACGTGTCAGCGGGGATGATGAGATGACAGAGAAATAACAAGTGAGTCATGTCTTGTGCTTGACGAGTAAACAAGGAAGGATGGTAGACAGCAAGGGTGGCAGAAGGAACAGAAGGAACAGAAGGAACAGAAGGAACAGAAGGAACTCTGTTGGTGTTAAATAATGAGGCACTATGGAAAGGGGTGCCTATGTACTTATGGGACTTAGGGGACAGGAAGGAGGTCCTACTCAGGCGGATCAGTTTGAAATGAAAGGTAAGGTGCCCTGTAGCTTCTTCCTGCTGCTGGGATGAAATACTTGCACAAAAACAACTTAAGTGCAAAAGAGTTTATTCAACTCACAGTTCCAGATGACAGAACATTGTGGCAGGAGCTTGAAAGGACCGCTCAAGAGCAGAGGGCAATGGAGTGATGTAGGCACGTTAGAGCTCGACTGCCCTTTCCATCTCATAACCCAGGATGCTCTGCCCAGCGGTGGTGCCAGCCACAACTGAGATCAGTCCTCCCTCCTCACATCATGTCATTTTGGTAATACCTTAGGGACATTCTCAGAGGCTGACTTTACAAGACAATTTCTCACAGGTCTGCTAGAGGCTGGACTCCTGGGCTTCCAGTTGACAAATAACAATGGTTTCCACAGAACTTCATAAGCAGTACAGCCTCAAGTAAGGAGACCAGGCTACTCCTGTCCCCAATTATAGCCCATCTGACAACTTCTACTTATATCAGGGTATGAAACAAGATTGCACGAAAACATCTTTTGAGTGACTTATTTATATTAGAGCTGATTCTTATTTTCAAGTTTTGCACTATGTTGATTCACACAGCCTTCTCCCACGAGATTTTGACAACTTAATTCAAGATGTGAGTGGTTTGTGGTATAGCACTTTTAGGAGGTAATTAATGTTAAATGAGTTTATTAAGGATGAGTCCTAAGTTTATAGAAATTTGGCCTCAAAAGATAAAATTCCTTAGGTCTGTGTAAATAGCTCGGTTCTTTAAGTGTTTGCTGTACAAGTGTAAGGACACAAGCAATGCCACAGACTTGTGAAAAGGCTTGGTCTGGTGGAGTGTGCTTATAATCCTAGTGTTGGGAGGTGGAAACAGGCAGGTACTAGGGATTCATAGCAAGCCAAGCCCACCCTGTCTGGTGAGTTCCAGACCTCTGAGAGACACTGTCACAAAAACAAATGGAGTGGTTTCTGGGGGGAACAATACCCAAGGTTGCTCTGTGGTTTACAAATGCATGTGCACAGGAAGAGCCCCATTTGTTGGTCCTCTTTCTCCCTCCTCCCTTTCTTCTTTTTATGCAAGCCAGGAAGAGAGTTCTCATCAGGAACCAAATTGTTGGAAAAGCTTAATCTTAGCCCTTCTAGTTTCCAGAAATGTGAGGCAATGAATTATTGTTATTTAAGCCATTGAGTCCAGGGTATTTTGGTATGAAAGCCCATTTATACCAAGTACAAAAATGAAAATCTCGTTATTAGAAATATTTTGATGATAAAAATTAACAGGTTTATATAACTGTCCTTTACATGTCTGATGAAATCAGTTATTTACAATGAAATGTAGTCATAGTTTATTCTGCACTGTAAGGCAGGTGATAACATTCATATCTGTTGAAAAATGGATTTTTACATTGCTCTCTTTTGCTTTTSAAGTGTGGATAAAGCACAAACTCCATTCATGGGCTTCTGAATTAAAACATGCTTGGCATTTTATTAAACATTTTATTTTTAAAACTGCAGGGAAGTGGTCTTTTCTTTTGTGTACTGTGCTTTAGCTATTGTGTATTAAATGAGATTTAAAAGGCTACCCTGGAAGCACTTATTGTATTATTTCTATGGGAAAAATACAGTCTGATATCTAAAGCACTGACTGCCATGCCAACCTTAAAAACAGATCCCATTAACAACCTGGAAATCGCCTATACAAGCAGATACAAACAGGGAGCTAATGATAATGATCAACCCTTAATAGTTCAAATAGTCTTAATGAATCTCTCCAACAGGATGATATCATTCCACTGTGTGGAATGCCTTCATGAGTTTAGCATGCGATCTTAGCTACCCAGCCAAGATTTTCATGTTGACAGTGATATTCAGACTGTTTGAGAGATTTCATTTCTGTACCAAAATCTAATGACCCGGGTACAGCTTGATTCATAGACTGGAGAAAGCCTGCACTCCCTGACTCATTTGGTCTTTCCATCTGCAGAATGACTTCTGGCACCTCTTCTGAAGTGGCGCTGACACGGGGGACTGTTTAAGATTGGACTTCCAGAAATTTCAGCACTGGAGAGGATAATGCACACCTCCTGGCAGCAGATGCTCCGAGATTAGGCAGAGCAAAGCATGAGTCCCACCCCTGCAGCTGCTGGGTGATAGGCTCTGGGCATTTTAACTGTCTTCTTTGACTTTCTTCAAAACTGGGATTCTACCTATTTGATTTGGTCAAATGAAATACTATGTGGAGCGTGTAGCCTGCTCCTGAATGGGTATAGAAGATTAATTGTAAAAATGACCCTTCTCCAATGCACTTTCCTGTATTCACATCCTTTGAAATACAGTGCTGAAGGCGTGTCTCTGTCTCCCATCTTGTTTTAGGAGTGCGGGGATTACAGTGGACACTGCTGCCTCGGGCTTTGCATGGGTTCTGGGACTCTGAACACAGCTCTCATACTTAGGTGGCAAGTGCTTTTTCACTGAGCAGTGTCCCTAGCGCCCCTCTTCTGCTTTTCTGTTATTGTATTACCACCTCCATTAAGACCCTTTCCTGCCTGCTTAGGATCCACCTTTTAGCTTCATGACCTCTCCCTTCCCACAAACACATACACATATATCAATACATATATAAACATATAGGCATATATACAGACATAATTTTCAGTCTAGTTTAGTCATGTAAAATGTACATGTAGTATTTTTCTTTTATGAGTTTAGTTTACTTTGCTTAACATAATAATTTTTGGTTGTCGGCATTTCCTACAAATGCCATGCTTTCATATTCTTTATGACTATCTAATGTTTCACATGAATGTACATACACCAAATTTACCTTATACATTCATTGTTAAGGGACTTTTAGGCTTGTTCCACTTCCCTGCTGTTTCATACAGTGTCACAGTAAGTACATACCTGTGGCATGTTGATAGACAACCTGTAACATGTATCTCAGGATGGTACATCTAGGTCACATGAGAGTTCTATTTTTAGTTTACTGAAGAACATCCATACTGACTTTCATGGCGGCCACACGCGTTTACACCCCACCAGCACTGATAGGGTGCTTCTTTCCCCACTTCTTTGCAGGACCCATTGGCATCTGCTGTCTTGTTGACAGCCATTCTCATTGAGTAAGATGGACTTTGAATGAATCAAATGGCAGTTTTTAAAATCAAGCATTTGAAGACAATCTAATCCTAAGGGATATTGATTTTATCCTTATTGAGAAATGATGGCAGGAAAATATTAGAAGTTCTGTGAGTGTAAGCAATGTGGCGATACACACAGACGATATGGTCACTTGGACTTCTTCAGGGCAGGTGGAGTTCCAGTTTTGGTCTTTTGATATGCCTCCATACTGATTTTCATACAGTCTGCCCCACTTTTCTAAATGGCAGTGTTTAAGGAGGGGTGGGACATTTGAAAGACGTGAAAGAGCAGGGAATGTGCTCTGAGATTGTGTCTCTTATAGAACTGTCAGAAACTACGCCTGTGAAGTCTCATAGGTATGACTGTCTGAGCAAGACCAAAAAGAAACAAAGTCTTTGCCTGAACCAAGACTGCACCAATAGACATGCTAAATATGGTAAGGATAATGTTCTTGAGGCCTTAATGCCAGACAAAGAACTACAAGTAACTACGGAATGCTGAGAGCAGGAGGAAGAGTCTTCCCCACGGAAGAGTACATCAATACCAAGGTCAGCCTTGAAAACATGCAAAGAAGTAAAACTCTACAGCATATAGTAACTACAGTGACAATGTAACTACGTTTTTGCTGAGATCTTTGTATGGAATTATGGTTTAAGTGCCCTGGGAAGATATGTTTAACATGGCTGGGTCATGTGGTAGAGAATGCTAAACTTCTCAAGAAACACAAACCTACTATCCCATCTGGTTTTGTCACTCCACACCCTTACTATCTGTGAGATCTGGGGAGCACAGGAACCGTTAAGTGCTGGAGTCAGAAAGTAGGCATGATGACTCCTTCTGGCAATTGGCTCACTGTCAATTCTCACCTGAACCGTTGTCCCATTTGCACAAGGGCACTTAAGAGCAACCCCTTTCCATATTCCACAGTATATTTAGTGGATCTCTCATTGACAGACATGTTCTAGGCTGCCCCCGATTCAGCCAACATGAGATTGAACAGCCTGTAGTGTTTTTGTTTTTTGTTTTTAATGCTGATTGATTATAAATGAATGTGTTATCTTTGCCAACAGGTCCTGAGTTATTTTCTGGTTTGAGCAGGCTAAAGTCTGTCCACATGCCCCTTTTATTTTACTACTTCAGATTTCTATCCAGGCTCCTAGTCAGCTCCACAGGTGGAAGATGAGTTGCTTGGGTTCTGGCGCCGCCTTGAACTTTGGCAGTGGCATAGAAAACCGAGCCCCACGCTGACACACAGCCTCCATATGTCTCAGACAGGCAAAGTAATGAGCAGAGAAGGTGAAAAGGAGTGCGATTCACACGCATGGGTGTCTTGGAGAGGAAGCCACACGGATTGGCAGGGGATGAGGACAGGAGACAAGAAATGTTGCCATCTGTACCTCTTCTCCGGAGCGAAGCTGGAAAGATCTCCCAGACTCCACAGGCAGAGCAGTCACGGCAATGAAATGTTCTCACTGAAGTGGGAAAGCACTGGATGCTGGGGAAATTGGAGGTAAATTAGATGCCAGACACTTTCAACTGAATTGTTTGACTGGCATGCTGGGGCTGCTGTCACCGCATCCCTTTTCCTCATGGGTGCTGTCCTGCTCTTGCCATCAGGAAAGAGCGCTAAGATTGCACACAGCACTTTTTCTCGGTGGCTTCCACCTGGCTTGTGGAAAAAAATAGCTTTCCTTTCTATTTTTTAAGCACTGAGGTACAAATCTATACTTAACATCAAATTTATGGTTCGACTCTTTCTGAGCGCACAGATCAATGGTGTGCAGTCCATTCACAATGCTTTGAGACCATCGCTGCCCATCATTCCTGTACCTTTGACACCCTGACAACTACCAGCGCATTTCCTGCCTCTGTGCGCTTGGCTACTGCAAGTTCTGCATATGATTAGGATCTTGTAGGGGTAATTATTTAAAAAAGAGTACTGCCCTGCCAAGCCTCTGCACCACTCCTTCCAAGTATCCGGCAAAGCATGACACTTAAACTTGAACAGCTAACCAAATATATGTATGTATAAGAAACTCCCAATTTCATAATGCCAATTTACAATGACAAAGTCTTATCCCAATATTTCTAACCTCTCCTAAACACCAGAAATAGACCTGAAGCTCTCTGGATAGCCATGTCTCCCTTTCTGCTCAGCTCCTGTGGTCCATCGAGCCTTTCTCCCTTCTCTCTGCCCCTCACTTCCCTTAGCTCCTCCTCCTCTCTCCTCTCCAATCACTGGCCTCTCACTGCCTCAATGTGAATGGATAGGAAATATCTTGCAACAGGATCTTTGTTTCTTTTGATGGTCTTATTTTACTTATGAATACCTTCAGAGTTTATGTATGTTATGCAGTTAGGTACAAGGATTTCCCTATTTTCAATGCTTAATAATATGTCACTGTTGTCTATACAGTTTTTGTTTTTAATTACTGTCGGTGGACATTCAGACTGTTTTTGTCTTTTAGCTATCTGATGCTTCAATAAACATAGGTATAAAACTATCTGGGCTCCACGTTTCACTCATCTGGGCTAGGTACCCAACAGTAGATTTTCTGCATTGCTTAATAAGGCAATTTTTAATTTTAAAGGGCCAATATGATATCTTCTACAGTTGCCATGCAATGTTACATTCTTACTGGCAGTGTGCAAGGGTTCTAATGTCCCTGTATCTTTATGTGTAACTGTTGACAGTCACATATACATAGTTTTTTATGTATGCCTTTGCTTTAATTATGTGTTACTTATATACCTAGCCATTGGATCCAGGAAACTATCTAGGGAAGCTGCTCAAATTCTTCTGTTCAGAAATAAACCACATATAAAAACTATCTAGCATATTTATAATATATATACATGTATTGTATCTGTAACATAATACACAGCATCTCTCATATATATGAGTGTACATATGACTCTCATATGAATGCACATCAAATAATGTAACTATTAGTACAATGAAGAGAAGGCAGACTACTTGATGATGACAGGCTTTCAAACATCGGGAGGGATTAACACAGGAATTAGGGTTCTGGAAGCTCAAAGTCCCAAAGCTTCCACCAAATCTGTGGCTCCATGTCCTTCTTGCCTTGTAAATCTGAAAAAAAAATTTTATGGACTTCAAGGAGAGTGAACTTTTAGAAATGACTTTATTATGGGTACACACATGGGAGGTAAGGAGAATCCAAGAAGCAGGGCTGCTGTGAGCAGATCCCCAGAGCCAGATAGCACTGGGCTGCTGTCCCTCTGGGGCTTTTGGTAGGACTAATGGTAAGCACTGGATGAGGCACTGGAGGGTCAGGAGTGGTAGGTACAGTTGACCTGCCCATGAGTGGCTGGACTGTGGGTTCTCTTGTATAGCAGTAGTGCCTCTGGCCAGATCATTTTCTGGCATGTCTGGCCTTCAGGGGGGCCATAAATCAATGTGTCTGGGTATACCATTGCTTGCCAAAGACAAGACTTAGAACCGCTCAATTTCTAGGTCCTCACTGCTTTGTGCTTGACCTATTTCTGTCACCTGTTCTCATCTTTAAATATTGATACATGGATATTCACAATATAATTTCCCTTCTCTACTTTTAATTCATTTTTGTTGTCTTGGACATTATTACCACCTTTTTTTTTATTGGATATATTCTTTATTTACATTTCATTTCCCTCTTTCCTGGTTTCCCCGCCCCCCCAATGTCCCATATGTCTTTTTACCTCTCCTCCCCCCCCCG